>JANHFR010001835.1:88560-118161 GCA_032468015.1 Mimophis mahfalensis | reverse complement strand
CTAATGAGCAGGCATATGCATGGAATGAGGGCTGTTGCTGAGCACTTTGTAAGCCTCCCTGAGTCTTCGGAGAAGGGCGGGATATAAATGGGATATATATATATATACATATATATATATATATATATATGCACTTTTCTAAAGAAAGTATATATTTTTCTGATCTGTTCTGAAACAAGACATTGTGTGGGATGAATACACACTCATGACCTCTTAGTGGCATCATTAATGACTTCATAATTAAAACCATGTTTTATACTCACAAATAAAATGTAATTGGTATTAAATTGCAAATTGCTTTATACTAAGTCAGAATATGAATTCATCAAATTCAATATTTCTAGTGCTAATTTCTTATGATTATCTAGGTTTTGGAATAAGACTAATTTCTGGCTATGCTAGGAGGCACTATGGATTTTTATTACTGAGATACAGTTCTTCTGAGTGTTTTGTATGTGTTTTGCTCCAATTTTTCACAACAGATCCTTATTTGCTAGAGAGATAACAGTTGAATTCAATCTCAATAACATATGGCCTAAAATTATTATAAACCAACCAATAAAATAAATATCTAAAGGGATGACATGAATATTTAGTTTAAGAGGAAATAATATGACATCAGTGGATGAAAAGAGGATATTTTATGTTACATTATTGTATACACATGACTTTATCTCATGCAAATATTAATGAATACCATTGAACTGAAAGTTAAAAATTTAGAAATATTTTTTTAAAAAAGATCATGGAAGGATGTATATATCCCTTAAAATTATTGCTGCTATTTAGTGTCAGTTATGTTGTCATGTTCTTTATCATAATATTGCATAAAATATAGTGAATTTAAGAGGGATAAGCTTAGGTGCTGACTGCATATTGAATAGTCATTACAAAATCCCCAGAAAAATTAAAATCAGAGCATTTTTTCCTATTAAGAATTTGGAAAAAAATCCTTACTTAATCAAAGCCACCCTAATTTAAAGGGAATTTATTACAGACACCACTCACATTCATATCAGTAGCTGAGGGAAAACATCTACTAGAAGGTCGTTGTTTAATTGTTGCCACTCTGGAGTCCACAACTGCATTTTCTGGAATTCTTGATGGCTTGGAAACTGGCACTATTTCGTCAGCTTTATCTGTAACACAGAAATAAATGCTAAAATAAATTTAACTTGTCCAAAGACTACAAATATTAAATGTTGTGATGTAAAATATAATTTAACTTAGTTAAAGATGCAAAAAAAAGGGGGATTTTGGCATTTTAACAAGGCAATGCTTGAACATTGTAAGTCGTGCAAGCCGAGCAATTTTATTGCTGCTGCGTAACATGCATGCTTTAGTTTTAAGCCTGCATGCATTTAATGTTTACTTAGTGTGACTTGAAAAACAATCCTCTTCTTCAAACCTTCAAAATGTGAAGGGAAAATATCTATATAGAAATGGAAAGAAAACCTTTAGAAATAGAATACCTGCAGAGAACTGTTCCACACAGTAGTCATGAGAATGTAACTGAATTTTTTTTTTACCAAAGTAGGCATTTTGAGTGCCCTACATATTACTGCTTTACTATCAAAACGGATGTTAGGCTATATGGCACTTTTGTAGTAAGTATTAATATTCTGAATATTAAAATGGTTTTATTTTCGGTCCAATGAGGGGGCTTTGAAAGCTTCAGTGAGAATTTTCCTATGAGCCTGACAATTAATCTCTCACAATGAATTCTCATAACTATACTGCTATTTACGAACCATTTTATTTCAGCCTGAAATACAACTGTGTATTTGTCCATCAGGGAGCAGTCATGCAGGAATAACCATAGCTTCAGATTCAATTACTGAATCTGACAACAAATCTTTAAAGTGTGTGCTGAGTTCTGCTATTAGATTATAAATTTGAGACCATGACAGCAGTCATGGTATGGAAGACAAAAGATGGAAAAACTGGACAAAAGATGGAAAAACTGATCTGGGCTGGAGAAAAGAGACTATAATAGACAAAATTGCCGTGAATATTGGCCTTCAGTTTTTAAATACAAAATAGATCTCAACTGCATAAATTTTATCTACCCTTTTTTTTTTCTTGCAAAATGGTAAGTTTGGATCTTGTAGTATTGTCAAGGTACACCTAATTATAACCACATATCAAAACTAAGGGAACTCTAGTGAGAGTTATTTTTAAAGATACAAGAGAAATATTTAAATCAAGAATTAGACTGCAGTTGAATATAGCATTACAGTTGTGTGAAACCATTCCGTTATGCTAATAATACAACCAAGCCTCTTTACAGACTAGGATTTAACCTATATTAATAATATTCTTCTTTGCAATACCTTTTATATTAACATTCACAGTCAGATTAAATTACAAGCACCACTTATGGACATCCATTTTGAAAAAAATCTAGGAAATGGTAATAAAATTAACACACAACTCTTCTTAACCTAGGACTTGTATACACAGAAAATATGTATACATAAAAAATTGAATAACAGCTAGAACATACTTTATAGCTTATCAAAATTCTTACTTCTACCTCATTAGCAAAATGAATTTAAAATGCAAGGTTTCCTGACCATTCTACTTTCTTTCTTTCTTTCAGTGAAAATTAGAATAACTGCACTACAAATTACTTTATGGGAAAGAAAAAATGGCACCTTAATGCCTAAAACAGTTATCTTAAATTTTTAATAGCTGTTTCACCCATGCAAAGTACAGGCACTATCATAGTGTTCCCAGTGTTTGCATACAAATTCACTCCCTAAACATTTGGATTAGAGTAGGATAAGGAAAATAGATTTTAATGTACCATTTCTAGTTAAGTGCAGAAATGCATCCCAGTATAGCATCTTATGAATATGCAATGTGCACATGACAGTGCCTGTATATGTGAATATTATTTACTTCCCTCCAATGGTTGGAGGTGTCTGTGAGCATTTTTGCATATAATATCAATGGTATTTAACTATGTCCTAACTACTAAAATGAATAAGGAAGATCTTGTGCTAGTTGAGTTTGGTGGGTGCATTATAGTCCTTGTGCGCACAGTGGATCAAGTCAACTGGATCAAGTCAACAATATTTTAATGAATGTATTTTTTTTTTAGCACTGGATAACTGCTCTGGAAAAGGAGCCTCTTAAGTTGTTGATGGTTATGTCAATGTTATTATAACATTGATAAAACCATTAGCAAATACCATGCCAGTATCTACATCTTGTACTACCTCCTTCAAACAAGATTAAAAGATACATTTGCATTCAATTTAGCAGTAATCCAAACTGTGTTTTTTCAAACTAGGATAAGCCCTTGGACATGAAGTAAAATATATTATCTACTGACTTTATTTTAAACATTTGGGTATGCTGGCATATCCACCACCAAGAACTTCAAGAAGGAAGATTTCATGTTATGTCTCTCCAGCCTTATCAGCGATCCATAAAATACTTTAGGGATCAAGTTAGAATTATTTTGAAAATTGAAATTATCTATCACTTAAAGTCTGCAAATTATCTGTAAATGCCACAAAACAATTCATTTTTTTAGAACTAAACAGACAGCCATAGACCTGTAACTAGTCAGATAATGAGAGCTACAGGAAAACAATGAAGAAGCTTTGACAGACACTTGAAAAAGCATGGATATAATCACTGCAAAATTATGAGAACCATGCTACTGGTTTTGCAACACTGTACTGAAAGTCTGACCAAAGCAATAGATTTGACTACAATAAAAGTTTGGAAATATTTTCTTATACATTCATGTATACCAGCCACACATTATATCATTGGCATCTATCTTTTGTTGATCTTACAGCCTCTGTTCTCAATTTATTTTTTCCTTGTCCAACAATTTTTTTCGTTCAATGGGTGTATTATGCATCTTTCCAATTGTAGATAAGAATAGCTGGAACTTAAATTGGAATGGGGCAAGTGAATTGGCTTCCAGATAGTGTGAAAAAAAAGGGTCTGGATACTTTGGCTGAGTAGAAATTCCAACAGCAGTTCTGATAGCATTGCTAGGTGCTAAATGGTTTGCAACTCTGTGCTTCTTTGTTTTTTTAAAAAGTCACCATAGTAAAGAAATACAGGTAGTCCTCTACTTCTGACTATAATTGAGACCCAGAATTGTGTGGCTAAGTAAGACATTTGTTAAGTGAATTTTGCCCCATTTTACAACTATGCTTGCCACAGTTGTTAAGTGAATCATTGCAGTGGTTAAATTAGTGACATGGCTATTTAGTGAACCTGGCTTCCCCCATTGTCTTTGCTGGTCAGGTCTCAAAAGATGAACATGTGACTCTGGGACACTGTAACTGTCATAAATATGAGTCAGTTGCCAAACATATGAATTTTGATCATGTGACTATGGGGATGTCATAAGTGTGAAAAAGGTCATAAGTCACTTTTTTCCACTAGTGTTGTAACTTTGAATGGTCATTAAACTGAACTGTTGTAAGTTGAGGACTACCTGTACAATGGGATGAAATAAATCCCTAAAAGAAATGTGTTAAATTCAGAAAGTTCATTCTTTCAATTTAAAAAATATGCTGTTTCTTTGAAGAAATTGAAAAGTAATTACACTTTGCAACCACACTTCATTGTTATTATAAAATTTGCAAAATTTTAACTTTTTTTTACATAATTTGAATTGACTCCATTCTCAGCTTTTACCACACTTTTAAAGTGACACAAGGCAAATAAAAAATATAACAATATTGCATAGTTATGCTGAAATAGTCTCAGTGTTTCTGAAATTTTATGTCATTTCCCGTTAAGACCGGTATATTTTGTCTCCGTGTCATACTTTGAAAGCTAAACCTTAAAATATTTGTCAAAGTGGACTTCTTATCACACTCATTATATAATGCCATTTTTGCAAGAAAGTATGTTCCTGTATCAGTGAGAATGAGTCTTACATGCTTCAGTTTAAAAGAGTTTATTTACGAAAGTTTCTGTTAACATGTTAAACAAACAAAAATAAATAAAGACAGGCACAGATGGGGCGCAAGTCATACAGGTGTGAAAAGCCACACCTGTCAAGTAGGATGCATTTGAGTACATGGCCAAGACAGAACACCCATGGAAGTGTCCTCTTCATCTGAGAGCTACTGGGTCTAGGTTCTCTCAGGACAAGGGTTTGACTCAAAAGTTGCGCCTGCAAAGTGCCTGCAGTCAGAAGGTTAGCTCACACCAGCTGCATTACCATCATTAGCTCAGTCATTTAGCAAAAAGCAGCCACAAGCATTTCTTTCACTTGGGAACACACATGGCTGGTTTGTACTGCAGCAAAATGCTTCCTGACTATTTCCCTTCAGACTCAAAACGAAAAGGGAGCAGAGGGGACCGTTGATATATGCACACAGAACACTGATATATGCACAAACTTGGTTTTACTTATGGGTTTGACAATATATTCTTGGGACTCTAAGAAAGTCAATTTAAACACTCAGGTTCAAAGGTCAACTATTCAGGGCCTGTACACAGTGGTATCGCCAGTGTTCAATTTGCTCCTGAAAAGGGGGTCTTTAAACAATAATCTAGGATACCACATTGAGGGCCATCTCGTATTCTTCATCTATATATGAGATGATTCCATAATGTTAACCAGCCCAGTCCCAACCATATTAACTGCTTTTTCTGCCCTTATTGTATTATTCATCTGCCTGGAGCCCCCTGGCCTGAAGGGAGAAGAGAGAGGTTTTTTATTACAACACATCCATTATGATGCTGAGCTATTTTTCAGACATTGTGGCACAGTACTCAACAGCATGTCATGACTCTTACATTCTGACGAGGTCTGGCTGTAAGGAGAGTGACAACATTTAACTTGCATAATTCAATATCTATGATCTTATCAAATATAGTTTCTCCTACAAATACTGTTCATTGTTGAAAGGGTGCAAGCATGTATTATTTTTTTCCTATTGTTAAATATTCAAACCCAGAGGATAACCATGTTACCCACAAAAGACCCTGACAAGTAAAGAAACTTCTGAAAATGTCATTTGTGTGCCTAAAAAAGTTTGCTGGCACATTTTTGTATAAGTCACAAATGCTGCAATTGAGTCCTGGCATGTTGTAGACTGCATAACCAAGCCAAGACAGGCTTGGCTATGGGCTAGAGATTAATCTGGTCAGACCCACAGAGGATAAGAACAATCATGATCCAAAAAGGCACTTACAGGTTAACCTCAGGCCAGCATGCCAGAAACACCAGGCAAGAGACTAGTCAAACACGGTTTCTAAGGTGGGGATTGTCAATATCCACATACTTACCAAGAACTTCAGTATGCTTGCTCAGAGGGAAGGGGGTCATGGAAAAAGAAAACTCAAAAAACAGCTGTGTCCAGAAATGATTTGTATTTGTAAGAAAAGCAATGAATGTCTGGCACAGTGTAAAAAAATGTTCTCATGAAGCTAAAGTGAAAGAACAGAAGCAAATGTTCTTCAAATACCAGCAGCACACATTGTTAACAATGCAAATAGAAACTACAAAATGTTAGACTAATCTAGTCAGCCAGAATATAATGTTAGCCAAATGTAGAAATGGTCAAGTTTTGCCATTCATGGCCGTATGGCTAAGAATTAAAAGGACAGGCACATTAAAAAAAACCTCTTAAAAATACTATCCCTCATGTGGCAATTTATTTCTTCTTCCCTCCCCCTTTTGCCTGATGCATGGGCATGGGCAAAGATGCCCTCTCGGTTATGGCTCTCTGCATTCGGCCACTGCGACGAGGCACTGTGGCTTGTGGTGTTTCTTGAGAGTCATTAATCCCTTCATCTCTTGGTAAGTACACAGTGGACATTGCCACTGCATCCTCACCAGTCCACGTTGAGGCACTGGTTAACTCAACATGAGGGGTGGCTCTTTGGGAAATACGAGTTTCAAGGACCTGTGTCCTTGGTTGTTTGAGGAAAGTTAAAATCTCAGACAGGTAGTTATGAATGGCTCTTGTGGATGTTGCCACAATGCCTAGCTGCAACTCCATCCGGCCCATGGACTGTGACATGAGACCCATGGACTGTGCATGCTCTCTCTTTATGTTTTCCAGCAGCTGCACAATCCTACTGTTGGTTTCCATCAACAGCTTTTCCCCCTCTGTCAGCTGGGCTTGCCCTCTCCAACCCTGATCCCTAGAGACAGCCTGAACACCATGGCGATCTTCATTCATTCCAATATTCCCTTCCTCAAGAGAGTCACTTTCATATTGAGTTCTACTGAGAGAGTGATCGCCAGGAGATTGTATGTCCATTGTACACCGTGGAGTCCGCTCTGGTGTTGGAAATCCCTCAAAATCTTCCCCAACATTGCTGGGTGTTTCAGATGATGACAGTGGCCATGGCCAACTCTCTGTAGTTCTGGCTGGTGAATCTTCATCTGAAGCAGGCACTGAGGACTCTTGTTCTTCTGCAGGTGTAGATGGTGAACTTCCTCTCTGGTGCCTGGGTTGCCCCGAAGATCCAGGAGCCTCCCCATCTTGTTCCCCAGTGACATCTGGCAATCAAATAGAGGAGCAACAACCACTGTATCTGAGGCCAGGAAGATGGAGGAATCTACATACATTGGACAACACACAAAAAGAAGCCAGTTGGGAAACCAGAGTGTCTGTGTTAGGGCTGTCTAAAATGTAAAGACTGAAAAGTGCAGGGAGTGCTGAGATTATTAAAATATCATAAAATGCACACTGTCCTGCACCCATAACACATACATCTAAGCTGGATCCCAAGGCACAACTTTCAATACACTTTTTTGTGATTGTGACATAAATGTCTGTGAACCTCTCAAAAAGCTCACCTATGCACTGTAGTGATGTCACAGTCAGAAATCTCTGGGATGAACTTTGGGTCAATTGTCCAAGCGACCTGAGCTTCCTGTGGTGTCAGATGAGCTCCACCACTGGATTGTATGGCAGCCATTGAAGCACTGGTTGCTATCTTCTCTTTTGTCCGTCGTTTCATCTCAGCCCTAAATCCCTTCCAGAATTATTGTCACAAAATCAGTGTGACTATTAATCAAATTTATCCTGTGAACAATGTCTCTTGGCCTCTCATTGTACATTTACTTCCTTTCTGTTATTTGTAATAGGAGGTAGTTATAATGTGGGCATTGTTCATCAGGATAGTTTTTCCTTCTTTGAAAGTGTTATTTGACTTGTGCTTCTCCTGATTCCTCACTTGAGTAATTTTGTAAAGAAAATACTAAACATTTTTTCCATGTTTGATAGTATCAACAAAGAAAATTTAAATACTAAATCAAGGCCATATAAGTGGAATCCTTACAAATGATGTCAATTCACATGTGCACTAAATCAAATGTATTCCTGAACACTTGCAAATAGTTATAAAATGCATGCAATTCATAGACAGACTATTATGATCTGTACAGTAGTTCTTTAGCATATCCAGACTAGCAAAGAATGAGAAAATATCTTGTTTAGGAAAAATAAAGTAAGCCTTCTGCCTCAGGGACCATTCAGCCATTTACAATTTTCTGAAAAGTCCACTGGAATGATCATAATAATCACTGCTTTAAATTATCACACTTCCCACTTTTAAGAAGAGTTGTGTGTGAACATGAATTTTATTAGCTTATTCTTCTGATCATTCCTAGTGAACTTTGTAGTTGGTGCTAAGCAATTTGCACCAGTTTGCATGATTTTTCAAATGTTTGAATTTTGTTAGGTGTAACTCCTGCTCATTGAAACACACCACATGCTGCTCTTATCAACTTTATCTGGAGTTATATGTTTGCACTAGAGGGGCATGGGTGTATGTATGTCTCATATTAAAAAGGATGATTTTATATATTATTACTAAAAAAAAAATCCCTTGTAATTTCAAATAAGGAAAGGATTACTGTTATGATTATGGGCAATTTCCATAGACTATTGTAATTTACCACCAATATCTTATATCCATGTATTTTTAAAGGACACTGTGTACTTCATGGTGCTAGAAAAATGAAGATTTAATCTCAACAATGTTAGTGTAAAATCTAATTATTTTTCCATCTTGAAATTAAAATATTCATATTTGGTTTGTGTAAACTGTCCAGTTGCATGTTTTATGAAAATTGAGGATGAAGTTGTGTTTATATTAAAAGTATGAGAAGACACTGATGAAAATAGAAAAGGTGGGGGTCCCTAGTGGCATGCAAACCTTGGAGGCTCCACTGCAGGAACTTTTTAAAAAGGGCCTTTGTGCGTAAATTCAGTGTAGTGTCTGCTGCTTTTTCATTTTTATCCCCACCTTTGCTTCACTAGTACAGCATCAGCTGTGACCACTGACTACAATTTTACTCAGATAAATGGGCACAAGTTCATGCATTAAAAAATTAGGATTCTTTTAATCAAATGAGCAAACCAGTGTTTTTTTTTAAAAAAAATTGTCTCTGCTCAGGCCACCTTGGTCTACTATACCACTACTATTTTAATCATTCATAATGTTTGAGATGTAAAGAAACCTTTTAAAAGAGTTGTATTAGATGACTTCCTATTTTTTAAATGTGCTTTCAGTCTTCTTTTACCATATGCATACTGTAAGTATAAAGTACTAATGGGTCATATTGAACATAACATCCTACTAATGATAAAACTGTCAAATGAGACATCAAAATATTCTCTGGATGTTTGGAATAGTTTGGAGGCAGAGCTGTCCCTTACAATGTGGAAATTGGCATTGTTCCAAAGAAAGCATTTCATTATTAATGATTTTTTTGGCCATATATTGTCAGGCATTCTTCATATTTTTGGTTTTGTTGTTTAGAATGAACCTACTCAAAATGGAAAGTGGTAAAAACTTGCATAATAATATAAAAGCCTGAATTGTGATTAAAATATTTTGATCACATAATTACTGGGGAAAACATGTTATTTGTGTTAGTGGTTCATCTGCCAGGAATCAATTTCATAAAACTGAAACAATTGTTTACTACAAATACAGGTATTTGTTGTAATATCTGTAAAATGTCTTGTCTCCTAATCAGAAAGAAAAGACACATTGCTACATGGCATGTATGACCACTCACATAAATAACCACCAGGGGGAACAGTATCTACAAATTCTATGTGGATTAAAGTTCTAATATCACTCTTGAATATTTAGGATCTGTAAATACATTGAAGATGATTTGTAAAACTGCCTGTTAACAAGGAACAGGCTTAATCGAGAGTTAACATTAACAATCAAGGGTAAAAGCAATTCCACTGAACAGGATTGCAGTATTTATTTACTATTAATATGGATACAAAAAACAAAAATAATATTGCAAGAATGACTTTAGGGTGTTTTTCATTCAGTGATCATGGCAATTTAAGAAAACTGAGCAAGACTATACTGAATTCATCAGGTTCCATTTGACAGATGTTATCCCTGTTGTTTACAGATTGATATGATAAAATCAAGATTTCAACCTGTTAAGAAGATGACAGTAGCTACTGTGTTGGTGGTGTGAAAAAGGTATATTTAACAGAATGGAGGCAATGAAAATTTTGTATATCTAACAGTTCTGCTGCCTAATGGCAGAAATGGTTGAGTGCTCCTCTCGCCCGATGATTAGGAAACACACATCCAATATTTATGTATTTGCCTAATTGATATGCTTCAGTTTCAGATCCTTGACGGGTTCTTGACCAGAATCAAGATTCAAACTTTTAAGTGCTGCATTTAATTTCGTGTGTCTGAGAATTGTTAACGACAGGGAATAAACATTAACATGCCAACACATTATGTGGCATGTAGAGCCTATGCTGAAGTTACCATTCATGTTTAGTGCAGATTCAACACTACTGATCTCTTAATTATAGTTAAAAAATAAGGAGCATCTTATAGGCATGTGGGCATCTGAAACCTCTTCTCTTACTCTGCCAGTTTATGCATGGTTTATTGATATATCTGCAAAGAGACCACCATGGCTAATGCTAAAGGGCTTCACTGTTGAATAGACTCAGCTTCCAAATCTGATAAAAAAACTGACTTCAGTAACTTATTTTACAGCCATGGTTTATAGAACTGCAGATAATCACTGCAGATAATCATTATTTTTGAGATTCACATTCCAAAGGGAAGAGAGTTTGGAACAATTTACTTTCTATATAAAAAGATACATAGATACCAATTGCCAACAAAACACTGAACTTTAAAATGAATTAAATCATAAACATTAGAAAGAAGCAAACAAAACCAAGCAAAATGATAAAACATGCTTAAAGCTGACAAAAGGGGTAAAAGAAAATTACCGTGCCTGAGACAAAAGGAAATACAGGATAGAGTTTATGAGTCCATGATCAATTCTTTTTAACTATAGTTAAAAAATCAGCAGCTGGATATATCTGCACTCTGCCTCAATTTATTTTCACAGAGCTTCTATCTCCATAGCCTGTTTTAGACATATAATAATGAATCAGCCTCTGGGTTCCTGATTCCTAAAGATCTGAACTCATAAATATTCCTTAGTTTCAATTTATCTCAACACACATTTCAGAATGCTTAACTATACAGATGTATATGAAGTAGATTGGGAATGGGAAAAGAGAGGGGAGGATGGGCCAAATATCTGATAATTTAGATTTATTATTCACTATTTTTTATCTGATGTGTTTAAAAATAAAACAAAATAAAATCTGGAGTGTTCAGTTTGTTTTAATCTATAATAAGGGCATGGTTGTTCCCTCTTCTGGCTGATCAGGTGCCTTCTTCTTTTCTATGGTGACATAAACAATTGGATTTATACTTGGGAATATTGTTCAGAAAGATTGCATCTCAAGATTCTCTGCTTCAAGAGTTAAAAACTTCTGGTAAAAGGAGTGACAACCTTGACATAGCTTGTGCATATGAATATGAATAATCTTGAATATGAATACTTGTGCATGTGTTGATTATTCATATTTTGCCCATGTTAGGACTCGGTTCTGGCTAGAATGTCTGTCAAATGCTGCCAGAAGTCAGGACTACACCACCTCCATAGATGCTTGGGTAGAATCATGGTGTTGGAGTACTGCTGGCTCCTTGCATCACAGAAGTCATTATCAGAATAGTCATTTTCTTTCTGAGTTTCTCAGTAAATGCAGGACACCATTTATAATTTATTTATGTTTTAAAATCCACAAAAAAGATAGCAAGGACAACTTAGCTGTAGAAAGTCTATAGAAACAGTACATTCTAAAGTACTTTTTTTTTTTTTTTTTTTACAACAGAGGCATTAGTTTAAAAGAAAACCTAACTGGTTTCACTGAGAATAGTAGACTCTTATGCCCATCTTGAGTCTTACCTGCCACTTGCATTGGCAGCAGATCCCTCCCCTGAGATGTGCTGCTCTCAGAGGCCCTCCTTTTGAGATCCCACCAGATTTTTCATCTCTATTGGATCGATTTCTTTTCCTTATATATTCTTCCCTTCCCCCCATATGAACTTCAGGACTGTAGAAGTAGGTTTGATCTTCTTGCTGCGAGATACATGGAAAGTTCTTTGGGTACAATAAATACAGCTAGCAATGCAGCAGCCGTAGTAATACATTTGAGGGTTGTCTTGAACACCGAGTTTGTTGCTCTGCATTTGAGCTCATGTTTGCATCATGCCCCTTCTTCTTACACTATTCAAGATGCTTCAGATATGGCAGAAGTTTTTGAAAACCTAAGACAGATACAGATAAAAACTACCGACAAAATAATTAATACAAAACTGGGTGCAATTTCCACTGCACCTTTATATGACTTCTGGTAGGTACAATATGTAATTGGGGGTAGTTATACAAATATTGTTCCTTCTGCACATGGTTGTTTTAAAATGTGATATGATAAGAACCATGTAAACATAAAACTTGTGAGGGGGTGTGATTTCACATGCTCGCCTACGAGTCTGTACATGTTAGGATTTATGTTTGTATACACACATTACAAAACCATCATCAGTAGTGTAAAATGTATCTGAGGTGAGAAATTATATAAGTCATTTCTAGACACGAAGTCTCATGCCATAAAATTCCCTGCAGTTGTTTCATTAGTATGTGTTTCCTAATTCATCAGTGCAAAATAAACATATATCTACTATTATTTAATATGCACCTGTGATAATCTAAATTTAAAGACAGTATACAACTCAAAACTCACATGTTATTAATAATGTAATGAATTACATTTAATGTAAAACTCATTTCAAAACATTGGCATCTCTGACTCTGAAAACATTGACATAATTGTACTTAGACTTGCAAAACAATATGTAGAGATAGTTACATACTTCAAGAGGTCCAGTATGAAAAAAGGGAACAAAGAGTGGAAGAGGAAAAATATAGTATATTTACCTGCCCCAGTTAAACCTGAAAATCTTAACATCTGCTTATTTCAGTAATAGTAGCATGTAGCCCATGATCACTCAATATAAGTTTCTTGGTATAAGTTTCACCATATTTAAGTTTTCAAAAATTATTAGGTACTACATAGCTTAATTATCCTATTGGTATGATATTACTTATGTTTTAAATATTTATTGTATTAATTTGATATTAATTATTTCCCATTATCAGCAAAAGAAGATAAGCATTGGAGATCAGATAAAATAAAGCAGCAACTTTGGACAATCAAAGTTGGTATTCAGAGAGCTGCTTTCCATGCACATTGAGCTGCCAGTGCCATTGCTGTTGGATACAACTTGGAATAGTTTCACAATGTTGTGGGTGGAAACTGAAATTTCTTAATGGATAGTGGAAAATACCAGCAGTCCCTTGACTGCCAGGCCAAATATTTTAATTTAAGGGACATAGGTGGTGACATTATAGTTACAGGAAAAATAAATTATATAAGTAAATATAGGAAAGTAAATTATTACTGCACAATGCAACTAAAAGTTAGTTATTACAAGGATGGCTTCAAATACAAATGAATGTACCTAAGGGTATAATATAGAACAGAGTGTCAAACTTGATTTCATTGACTGCCGCATCAGGGTTGTGTTTGGCCTCGGGGGGCCAGGTGCATGTGGCCAAGGTGGGCATGGCCAGCTTGACGTCACTCTTGTTGGGGGTGTCTGTGGTGGCCTGAGCGCTCTGTCAGTGAAAACAGAGCTTGGTAGGGCCACACACAGCCCTCCCAAGCTCTGTTTTTGCTGGCAGAGGCACTGCCTCTGTTTCACTGTTTCCAGGGCAACCCCATGGGCCGGATCTAAGCACCCAAGAGGCCAGATCTGGCCTGTGGGCCTTGAGTTTGACACCACTGGTGTAGAAAGTATTATCCGAAGTAGATTTTTTTCATCAGGTATGGATGAAAATAAAATACTTTAAAATAAAGTGCTTGAATGCAAATATAAGTATGTGTGTGCACGCACATAGATACACATATTTATTTTAAGCTCAAACTATATGAACAAACCAGAAAACTTTTCAGCTCAAAAGAGAAGAATAAGACATTACTACTACACTTAACACAAGTAAATAGAAGACTGGATAGAAGTTTTAACTGAAAAAAATACCACCAGTTATTATCCAACCTAACATACTATAAAGTTTGAATTGCAACCAGTACGGTCCTCCTGATAAAAGGCTAAAAAAAAAAAAAAAGCCCTTTCAAATCACATGTTGCATTTTAGAGCACGTTATGGGTCTATTTATTAATTACACTCATTTATGTTTAATCATTACTTATTTGATGTAAATGCAGTGTCCATATGCACACGTGCTACATAGTTTTGGATTTAATTATGAAGCTACTTTGTGGTATCTCAATTCAGCCACTCCTTAGAACAGCTGTTTTTTTCCTGGTGAACACATGCCTGCTTTCTAGGAAAAGATATGGCTACTTTAAAAAGTTGCAGACAGATGCTATAACTGTGCCCCTGTGATCTGAATATAAATTATACAAAGAAGACAACATTTATATTTAATTAAATATTTTAGTTAAAAGGCAAAAACATTCTTCCCATATTTATTTACTAGGGTGTTACGATTCTGAGTGCATCTAATTATATTTGAAGAGAGAAATGAACACCAATGAGAAGTTGCTTTCTCCCCACACTGCCATACTTTATTTAACTGTTGATTCAGAATATTGAGGACATCTCTGGGACACATTTTATGGCAGCACCCACACCCACACAACCAGGGACCGGCACCAGGAACCAGTTCCATGGAGAGACGTTTTTTCCGCGTACCGGAGAGGGCATGATTTTGCATGCTGCCTGCATCTCGCAGATGGGGCTTTGTTGCACGGCCTGGTTCCTGGCACGCCACAACCGAGTGCCAGTCCGTGGACTGGGGGTTTGGTGTATGCCCTGTTTTAAGGCATACACAAAGGCATACATGTGTCTAGGTACATTTCTGCATCCATATAGGCCCATGAAATTTGAAAGATAGTAAGAGAAATTCCCACGTCATGAGTAAATGAGTCCTTTCTTTGCAAAATATAGTCAATAAAATTAAAAAAAGTATTTATAAGTAAATAATCTTGTAGAGTCAAAGCATCATGCAAATTTAAAATCCACTCAATATATGGCTTGGAATAATATTAATATTAATAATATAATATAAACTATTATAATAGAAAGTATAGTTTGGACTACAATCAATAGTTTATAGAATTAAAATTTAGCATGCTGTGTAAATTAGATAAATCATAGTTAGAATTTTGGTCTGCCTATACAAGCCAGAAAGTACTGATTTACTAGCCTCTACCTCAAGCAATGATGGGTCAACCTTCCTTACACAAAATCAAAAGTTAATAAATGTCTAAATATGTCTAAATATGTTTTGCAGATTGTGGCTTGGTTTATTATGTAATCATACACAAACCAGCTACATTGCATAAATTTTATGCATTTATATATGTAAAAAGTACCATGCATTCTAAACTATCCATGGTAAAATACATTTAGTGCCAAGAATGGAGATGAATTAGAACAGTGTTAGCAATAGCTTATAAATTATGTGATCACTTAGAACAGCCATCAAAAAATGAGTCCCAAGGGCCACACATGTTAGCATATCTTTGGTGCTTTCCAGCTGTCCCCTTAAAATGGGTGAAGTCAGAATATTCTTTTTTGTACTTTTTATGGTTTGGAGAGGATTCGGGTGTAAATGGACTCCAGATGCTCAAGGCACAATTTCACAAAGCTCTCCTCAGTTTTGGTGTGGAGCTAAGCAATCTGTAGAACAGTCCTCAAATCAAGGAAATGTTGATGTCTTTCACCTTGTACAAGGTTGCTGAGAACACTCCAATTATATCTTGAGTTTAGAAGAGCTTAAGAAACTATATACAGATTTTATATCAGAGCATAGTATAGAAATATATTGTACATGGAAGCTAAATGTTCATACTAAAATAAAAGTTGTTTTATTGCTATAGGCTTCCATTAGAATTTCTAGAATATGTCATAAATTATTTTGAAGATCTGCATACTAACAGTTATAAGAGCATTTTTTCTAATTGAATGTTATGCCAGTGTACAAATATCACATATTAGTTAAAAATCTTATCTTTAAAAATAAAAATTGGCAATGGATTAGGGGAGGCTGTGTATATGAATCTTTTTAATAAACTACCATCATTCTACAAAAGATTTAACAATAATAATAAAACTCAAAGCAGTAATTTTTCCCTCTTTTTAGCTGTTACTTTGATGGCTAAACTCATCTACTTTTTGGAAAAAACTACTAATATTGCCTGTTGCTTCTATTCTGATGAAAAAAAAAGATTATTTACATACAATCCCCTCAAACCCTTCTTAAATGTCCATTAAGGGAACTAGAAATATTTTTAACAGTATTATTCCTGGAATATAAGAAATATTATTTAAATTACTTTCTAAATTCAACCATACCATTTTAGGCTCAAAAGAAAGAAAAGCTTTTCCATTCTGATATTCAGATTTGCTGAATTTTAGCTGGGAGTTGAAAGAGATGAAATTTAAAAATAGAGATCACTTTCTCAAAAAGAAGAGTACGTTTGGCAGAATCCCATGGGAAATAAAAACAAGCCATAAGTTTCCTAAAAGCATTTATTTTATAACTTCCATCAGAAAAGACCACAGAATGGTTAACAACTGACGAAAAATGAAGTCTAATGAAAAATGATTCCTAGTGAATTTTACAGCACGGCAGCAGCTAGACCACAATGTACCATGGAATCTGAAAGACACAAAGAGATTAAAAGCTTTGAAAAGACATTCCATAGAAACCCTTACACTTGGAAAATCTTAATAAATCCATTGCGTCAATTGACTTACTCCTTTTTTTGTCAAGCAGTTCAAGAGTTTTTGCTCAGTAAAGTACCGCTACATACAGTAGCCACAGAACTGTGATCTTCTTGAGTGCCTATGATTCCATTGTTCATTTCCTGCAATGCTTTTTTCACCAGGACTGGAAAATCAACCTCAATTATTTTTCTGTAGTGAAGAAAGACAACTAAGTACTTTACGCATTGGGGTGAATGATACATTATAAACATATGAATGTTTTATTTACATGTGGTATGCATTTACAAGCGGTAAGAAATGGAGAACTTTTTCTGAAAATGGCACTGGAGATTGCTGTTTTAACGATACTTAGCACATGATGAATATTTTTTTGGGGAGACAGAGCAAGGAATTCTCTCAGAAAGTATATCAATAGATTTGAATGTCTTACGTACCAGGCAAGTCAGAAAGACAGCCTGAATGGGCATTTGGTTTAAGATAGAGCTTTAACTTTAGACAATTATTTAATCTATGCTGGGTTTTCATGGTTTAATCTTTCTTTATTATGGTCAAGAGCAGCAAAAGCTGAAAATGTCACATGCCTCTCTAGAAAGCCCTGGTGATACAACAGTTTATTTTGTTATGTTATTTTTCTATATGTTAAAAAAGACTAAATTCATGATATAACTAATAAATTAACCATTTACCTAATAAACAATAAATAAATAAAATAAAATAAAAATAAGGTCAGAAGATAGTAGCCTAACTGCATATCTGAAAAAACATTAAATTAAGTAAACAATATGATTTAATAAATAATAAATAATACAATTTTACTTAAAGGTTGATTTCATTTTGTTTCAACCAATGAACACTTACACAAATATCTTTCAGAAATTCCATGTTAGACTCTTTAGCTTCAGAAATATTTATTGATAACTTCCATTAGACAATATTATGATGGCTTGATGACTTCTGTCCAAAATCTTCCAAAATTATCCATACATTTGAAGATGCCTGGTTTATCTGTTTGTATTATAGTTGTGCTGTTAACAGCTCTGTAGTCAGTTCCATAATGATGAAATAACAAGGGCTATATTATACAGTCTGTTCAGGGCCTCTACAGGGCCACGTTTGAGCCTCAGTTTTATTAAAAAGTATAGCAAGTATAGCATTTGTTTTGACAATTTTTTTTTATTTCAAACTTTTTCTTGAAGAAAAAGAAATTGACACTGAAAATTGAACAGGCTATAAACATTGTCTCTTTTGGATGACACATAGCAATTTTAAAAAACAAAAAACAAAACCCCACACTCTAGATTGCTGCATTTTTGGATGAGTTAATATTTGTAATTTCAAGGGCAAGATCAACAAAAATCAAAACACTTTTAACATGAAATAGGCTAATAAATCCTACTTCAAGTTACAAATGTGTATATATCAATTTAGAACTTCATCAAAACAAATAAATTAATGTCACGTACGTGTGTCACATGTTATCATTTTGAGAGGACTTAAAATGATTTATAAACTCTGTTCAGTATAGAAGTGACATGGTATTTTAAATATTTAACTGAAGTCTTGAAGTATTATCAAATACAATAAATTACCTGTTAGAATAAATTCTGGTGCTGATAGAGGGACTTCAGAAAACAAAATATAAATAATTATATTATTTAACTATGCAGAAACTAACTGTTCTTTGGCTAAAATCAGGGATCTATGGAAATAATGTGTGCTCTAATTTATTTTATGAATTAATATTTTTAAATCAGTCAGGTGGGCTATTCTATTTTACTGTTTTGTGTTTTAAAAATAATATTAATTAATAATAATATTTTTAAACAATTGACTCGCATTGTGACTGTCAGTAAACAATTAAATTACTTAATTTGTTTGGAATTTGTTTGTAGTTTCACAAATATATAGTATACTCACTGCTACCCTTGTAAGAGTATTCACTCAGATATGAGCCTAGAATTTCCCCATTCATTTCAATATAGTTACTTTATCCACACATGCACACTTTTATGCATGTCAGTTAGGTCTATGCACTAATTTTAACAGTTATCACGCTACATACATGTATACAAAACTTGCAATGGCATTAATCATTTCTGAAGCAGGGCACAGTTGTTCACTCATTATATATAGGAAACCATGCTATGTAATTTATTCTTCTTGAATTACTGGAGATACCCAACATACACAAATGTTTTATATCAATTATATCAAAATGTTTTCTTTTATATTTATGTTATATCGCTCCTTTTCCAGAATTTTAGCATGACCCTGGAGAATCTGACCTACTCATTTCACTTAGTTGTGGCTGATATAAAAGGTCACTTGCAGTACAGAAGTATTTGTGAGGTCAGGCTACCATGATGTATGAATCCTAAATTTTTTTCTCCCCTAAATACTGTTATAATAATTAATCTTTTTAAATATAGTTATTCATAAGAAAACTATTTCCAACATTAATAGTATATTTCTGAATTCATCAAAAATATTAAAAAGAAAATATGGATGTTGGCAGTTTGAGAATTGTTACAGAACTTGTGTAAGATGCAAAAAAAAGTTAAAAGCAATGGAAAACTGTGCTGTATTTTAATATTTTATGGCTTTAATTTCCCAATAAAAATATTATTGACCGAACCATAGTCCTGATCTAATAGTTCTACTCTAGATAAGGAGCTACAGTTCAGAGGCACAAAGTTCATTGTGTGAATCAATCCTCTCAGTATCGTGGAAATCTGGAGAATAGTTGCCAATAAAGCTATGCCTGCTATTGAACTGAATGGAACAGTCTCTATGTAAAGTACACGAAAAGCTTCTTTGATATATCATAGGGCACACCTGTTTCCGAAATAAGGTTGCACAAAGAACAGTGAATTTATTAATTCTTAGTATGAGCAATTGATCTTTCAAAGCAGACATTCTAAGGTTAACCTTCATATTCCTAGTGAATGCTACAGCATGTGAAATAAGTCTGAGCCTGAGTGGTCAAACATTAACCTTGAATATCAACAGGATCTATGTTTTATTCAGGAAAAGAAGAATAATCAGGCACACATACATATTGTATAATTCAATTCCAGTACAGAGTCATAACTTCATAGGGGCTCACAACATGTCAAGGGCTTTTAGAGCTACACAGATATTTTTGGTAAGCAAGTTGGAATGCCACTATACTAAGGAAATCCTGAATTTGGAACTTTTGGCCGAGAATAAATACAGAAAGTGAATGCACTAGTAAAATATTAAAGTAAGTAATGAAAGCAAAATTAAGCAAATCTTATCTCAGTCATTTCAATTACCGTTGTAAGATGTTAGTATTATAAACAAGTTTGTAATTTATATGCCACTGGTCTGTAATGTCTTTCGTCTTTATGATACATAAAGGATTAGCAGTGTGCTGTGTGATCACGTATACCAAAATCAATTACCCTGCCTTGAAGAAAACAGGTGACATAAAAAAGCTGGGAAGAAACAGGATGCAACTAAACATATGCAAACTGCATGTGCATACATTTAATCTTAGTACAAAATGTCCATTAATCCCTATTAGTCCTTTCATTTAGTAATCAGTTATTGCAAGTTGCACAATAAACTTATATGCTTTGCAGCAGAGGTGGGTCTCAAGGAGATAAAGGAGAAGACAGTTGTGACCTTATGGATTAGTTAACGGGACAGCATTCCATGCACACGGGACAGTGTGGAATATGCTACATTAAACCTGAAATTATGCAGAGCAGCAGTACTCCAGGTAAAGACTCAAAGGGTGTGTGTGAGGTGCCTATTTTTTTGAGACAGAGGCAGTGTGGTTCTGTGATTAATAACTGGCCATTAAGCAGGCAAGTTAATTAAGTGATGCAGGACTACACCAAACTCCTGTTACTTGCCACTGTTTCTCATAGGGCTGCTTCACACATGACATGCCAACAAGAAGGGAACCATAGCGTAGGAAAAAAAATGATGGAGGCGATCATTTTGCCAGTGTCTGTTTTGACTCTGTTACACGCTTTCTGAAGTGCAGCAGGTTCCAAATACACAGCAGAAGAGACAAACAGCACCAATGTGTGTGCATATTTTTCTATGCAAGGGGGCTCCCATTTGTAAGAAAAATATTATGTATGAAACAGCCCTAATTAGTTGCCAGTTAGCACAGTAACCTTATGGTAATGACTGGGGGACAACCAGAAACGGTCTCAAACATATAAAGGGAGAGAGAGTTGGGATGAAGGAGGCAAGGCAAAAGAAGAAAAAAAAAATGGGATCATTTATGTCAAACAAGATTTCTCAAGGGATATAATTATTTTATACCTTTGCAATCCATTCTCTAAATGTCTAAAACCATACTGATTTATTATTTTGTGATTGATAATTTGAACCACTACATACAATTGTATATTCCACTTTAGTATAAGATGGTGCAGGGGAAAAAAAAGTAAAAAATAAAGAGACAAAAATGCTTCCCCTTACCCTTCTTCTTCCGTACTGAAGCTTGGAAATAGAAAGGGAATGAAAATAAATCAAAATCGGAAAAGAATAGTTTACTAATAAATGTTAAGGCTTAAGCACTAACATTTAGCATTAGGCACTCCTAATACTGGATGAACTGTATTTAATAGGCATTAAAAAGTAGCATATGTTGGCTATTTCTAAAATCAATATCTAATTTCAGAAGGTAAACAGCATAGATGGGATGTTTTTTGGGGGGGGGTGCAGTTTGAAAAACACATTCTCAAAATACTTAGAATTTAAAGAGAAATTAACTATAACCCTCTGATTATCAATTCCTAATTACCTTTCTGCAAGGGATTTATGAATGAAGTTGTAATTATTACAATCGCCTAACAGCAATAGCACTTAGACTTATATACCGCTTTACAGTGCTTTACAGCCTTCTCTAAGCTGTTTCCAGAGTCAGCATATTTCCCCAACAATTTTGGGTCCTCATTTTACCAACCTCAGATGGAAGGCTGAGTCAAATTTGAGCCTGGTGAGATTTGAACTGCCAAATTAGAGGCAGCCACAGTCAGCAGAACTAGCCTGCAGTACTGCACTCTAACCACTGCACCAGCATGGCTCAAAATAGTCAGTGGGAATACAAAGACTTAATGGAATAAGAGGCTTCCATATAATCAGGCTAAGAGTTCTTTAAGTCTGTAGATTCCAGCATTGGGATGCCACACAACAACTGAAGGCAGATACTGGTATCTACTCTAAAAAACTAGCAACATGGCTGATAAAATGTCAGCACAAATCCATTGTTTCACACAACCTGAAGTCCTGTCATTAATATCTACAAAGTAATCTGTGCTGTTTAAAAGTATTCAGCACAGACTTTGTTTTCGAGGTCCATGAATATCTCCCAAAGATGGATAGCAAAGATTAAATATTTCTAATATATAAAATGACAGAGTAAGGGATTATCTTAAAGTCAATGGGTTAAGTGTTTTAGAGACAAATAGAAAATAAATTCAACCACCACAATGCTTCTAGAGTTGTCTGCTGCCTGAAAGCTATAGATATTTCCTATCACTTACACAAGAATAAATTGCTCATCAAATTTGGGGGATATGTGAACCAGTTTTAGGTGAAATAAAAGGTGAAGGGGCGGGAAAATAATGTTTTAAAAGCAGCATAACCAATGTACATTGGAAATAACGTATAGTTAGCTTTGCACCTAATCTAATTTCTAGCATTTCCAAAGGGTGAAAATGACCAATCTGTGCAGATAATTCATTGACGACAGACAGATATTGTAAGTTGGAAAAAGGTAAGTTATTTTCTTAAGCATTTTCTTTTTTAAAATAGTAAGGTATAAAATATATATTTACAATAGTTTACTTAAGAAAGCATACTATTTTGATTAAATGATCTTTATTAATTATATTATGGGTATAGCTATGCTAATTGAAGAAAATATAAAGAATCTAAAAGAAATAAAGACCAATCTCTTCAATAAACGAGCATGAAAGACTTTTTTCTCCAAATACAATCACCTTATTCTCAGTTAACTATTAAGTAGTATTTATTACGTAATAATAATAATTATTACTATTTTTTAATGAACTTGGCAACTTTGCATATCAAAGGTCTCTGCCAGTTAGCATGCATTTCACTGTGCTTTAACATATTCCATTAATTGATATACAAACAAATAAACTTTTAAAGCACCAAAGTCCTGAAAGCTTCTTAGAAAACTTATAGGCCCGAACCAGCTACATGAGCCTTATGCAAGATCAACTCTACAACTAATAGTGCTGTGCTTTAATGGAAATTAGGAACATCCATTGAATGGATATGATGACATTTTCAACTGCCTGAGCTATGCAAGGCAAAGGCCTCTTAAGAACAGGAGGTGGTCTACTAAACAGCACCCATGTCTGCTATAGCATATATTTATTAAACACACACATATAGCCACACATGTTTTCTCAGAACAATACTCAGTTTGCTTCAGTGATACATACAAACTAGCAAGTAAGTGTGCACAGGATTGCACGCTGCATGTATATATTCAAATTCTTTACTACAGATAAGCAACCCAGACTACATTTTAGTGCTATCAGATATAGGTTGCAAAAATGTACACAACCATTAAGTATCAGCAAAGAGATACAGAAGCATCTAACTCATTATTGCCGTCTTCTGGTCATTCCACTTTTAAAAATATCTGGTAGTTCTAATGTATTTAGCACTATTGGCACACATACATAAGACAGTGTGCATTGTGTATTCTTCTGCAGCTTGATAAGTACTTAAATTCAATAAAGTGCCTAAATATCAATAAAACTTTCTCACTTGAAACTAGTTGAATTTGAAGTGGATAGGTAATTTTAATGATATGTGGGAAAGAACCTGGGAGATGGGACAAAGAAAAGTTGCCTAGAGATGGCCAAATAAGAAACAGCATGGCCTGCAGTTGGATAGTGGGTAGGGCAAGAGATTTAGAAGGTATCCTCCTTATTTCTTGGGTTATAAAGAGAGGGGGAATTGGTGAGAGATTTGTATTTTAAGACTTGCAAGAGTCTGTTAATGTAGTTTTTAGTTTTTAGTAATGTAGTATTCAATGCTAAACTTTTCAACAATAATATAAAGGAAAAAAATCTTAATTTGCCTCACAGGGTTGTTATTGTGGGGAAAATAGGAGGAGGCATGTGTTTTGGATATATTTGCCACCTTATAAAAACAATAAAAATACTGAATACAAATAAATAAAATGACTAAAATAAAATGATCTGTCCCCCAGCTCTTTGTATTTTCTTGCATACACAGAAGCAGGACATAGATCACAGCCCCATTTCAACCACTTGGCCTGTTTGCCTGTAAATGACTCTTGCCATGGCACAAGGAAAACTGTTTCTGGACCTTAAAGTAGTTCATGAGTAAAATAATAAGATATTAAAGCAGCAGTGCAAGAAGTGAATTTCACTTAGCACTACACACTGATTTCTATAATTTCTATGTACAGGTCAATGAATAGATTCTACCTACTGCTCATATAAAAATCACGATTAACTTTGATTAGGTTGTATCCAAACTCTGTAGCCAATCAAAGTTGGGGGCAAATTTTATAAAATCATCATTTCTATTTTCCTATGAAGTTTCTGCTCTGGAGACTTGGGGAATTCTTTTAGAAAAGTGTAGGAGCTGAGGGATACAGGTAGACAATAGGCCATTGCCTCTATTCTTTCCCTAGCAAAGATCCTCAATCTCTTCTCTAAAGAATCATCTTGTTTATGGAAGCCTAGGTTTGTTATAACAAAAGGATGCAAAAAATATTCCATGAGATGACAGGAAGACTTTTTTTTCAATAATATAAAAAAGCAATTCAGTCTAAACATCTAAGATACTTATCTGGCTTATTTAAAAAGTTTAAAAACTTTTCATAATGGACAAAAAGAGGGTATGCTGTGGTACTGACTCTTGACAAGGATAATTAAACAATAGTCCCAATAATCAGGAAATTAGATATTGACAAAATTAAAACACATCAACACTAGCATGAAAATAAGAGATCCCCTTATTTTCCCTAAATAGGTTAGAAAATTCAGTCCCAAAACTGAATTAAAAACAAATAATAATAAAAAAAAATTGTGTTTTATAACATAAGAAAGGCACTTCTATGAAGAAAATTTTAATAAATTATAGTCAAGAAAATAAATCCATAGAAAATGTTGTACACATAATAGTTTTGTATTTGACAAATCTCTGAAATATTTTCTATTGAACTTTTTAGTTTTGTTTAAATATATTTAATTACAAAATCCTTAGGTATTTTTAACAGAGTTAAATGTAACTTCTTAATAATTAATTGTGATGGTTAAAAACTGCACCCATTTTATTTATGTATGTTTATATGAAAAGACTGTTATTTTTTCCAAGCATTTGGTTAGTAAGAGATCAAGATTCTCTCAAAAATTGAGTTGAGCATCATAATAATTTAATAAATAACATAAATAGGATTATGAAGGAAGTTATTAGGAATCAACCAATTACTCAACAACTTTCATTGTATTTCATAAGTAAGATAACTAAACCATGCAATTATTAAAAATTGGGAAAAAAATCTTCAAAAAATACTTTTTCTTGCTAATACAAATCCCTCAAAAATTTAGTAATAAAATAAGCAATTATGATTGGTTTAGATCCAAAAAAATAATGATAGCAAGTGTGCAGTTGCTGCATTTCTGGAAGGATCCTTTCCTTTGTCTAATGGATGTTCTTTCTTTGTCAGTTATTAAATGATCAACAGAGGGAAAAGGCTTAAAAAACAAACAAACCCAAAAGCACTTTTTTTTTCTATCTTACAAGCAACACAAGCAAATGTGTCTGTCACAGATGATAACTTTGATAATCGCCTGTTAAATTTGTGCAAAAGCTTCAAATCGGCTTTGAGCTGCTAATAGAGGGGATCTGAGAGCAGAAATCTGTTTCTATCCACTAATTGCATTTGAGGATCAAAGCAAAGAACCCCAATGGGAACTACAGGTACATAGCATTTATTTTTGGTCAGCTTTTTAAAAACAAGGACTAACAGCTTACCTTTATCCACTAAGGAGAGGCCACAGAAATTTAAAATAAAACAATATTAGATGAACTGTTTAATCAAAAATACAATAAAATAAGCTACAGTTTTAATTTAATGTCTAAATTGATGATGCATATAAATGATAAATACATTCTCTTGCAGAGCTGGAAACAAGGTAGTATTATTCATGCTCATCATGCAAACGTGGAGCCTCCAGAAATGCAACATTCGGATGTAATCATTGCAATCCAATGTTCAGTACAAGGTGCAGGTCACTTTCAAACAGTATAACATTGGCTTTACATCTCCATCATTGCAGCATGCTCTTTAAAAACACTTTCTTACCAAGCTCTTCAAGCTCTGAGGTCATTGACTTAGACCGCAAGGTCAGTGCAGTGGTTGGAGCCCGTTTTGGAGGTGGTGGGGCTTTGCATTAAACAGAAGGATATAGATAATAAGTAAAAACACTTCAGAATACATTGTTCAGATTCAATTCAAAATTATATTACTATTTAAATAAAAATTGAACTGTTTGCCTCAGTGCCCAAAAGATAAAGTTGTCTGATCTATAGCAACACTTATGAACGACACAGAGAAATGTTCACAGGTAAGAAATACAACACATGGATACAAATTTAGCTCAATGAAAGCTTGCAGTAGACATCTTAGACACAACAGTTTTCGAAACAAGAACATTACTTTCTGCCTATGCAAAAACTGTATGGTACTTGACTCTTTAAACCATACATTTGCTATGCTGAGCTCACAGTTTTACATTATTCTAGAATCATGAGATTAAAATGCATAAATGAATCATCATAAGCATAGCATGCTGATGCCAAAATTGGGTTATCACAAGAAGGCTTTGCTATGTTATTGAAGCTCACATATATAAAGCTGGCAATCATATGGAAAATAAGGAGATTTATGAATTGTGTGCTTTCATTCCTACATTTAATCCTGCTCCTAGGAGTAGATAGTGAACAACAATTCTGATCAGGTATATTTGTAACATAAATACAGATCAATAAATTACAAACTGCTTGGAAAAGGCAAAGAACAAATAAAAGCCACTAACTAACATTCAATTGCCAAAATGCATGGTAGTTGGCTGCAGGATTTCCTTACACAAATTATTGTCACCACTAACTCTGAGAATTGAAAGTGGAAAAGTCTTAGAAAAGCAGGGAAAGTGTCAACAGCTTGGCAAAAAAATAATAGAAATTAATATGGAGATTCTGTTATTTACTATTTCTATCTCCATACTCAATCAATAAACAATATTGAAAGATAGCATGACATAAGAACCTCAGCTTTATTCTAACATGAGTACATGTCATTTCCAGCTCATTGTTCATATTATTTATATCAGGATTATCTCTACTACTACCTCCAATGATATCATACTTTCATTAAATAGAAACTCCCAATAACCAATTTTTGGTTTATTATCAAGATTAGTTATTCTTTTATAAATGTATGTGCATGATTTAAAACATGCTGAATTACTGATTGGCGACATACAACCATAAAAGCAAATGCCATATAAAGATGGTAACATGCATGTGTATTTCACAGCAATGAGACAGCTGCAAGTTAGAAGTATTAATAAGAAAAAAGTCCATCAAAAATACATACTGCCTTTATTCACCTTAAAATAATTATTACAATATGGTTATTATTGATTAAAAATCTGAATATATAAAAATAAAAAGCTTATTTATTGATTGAATCTATCAATCACACATTTTCTAGGTCAAGACATCTTGAAGGATTGTGATTTATTATTTATAACAAATCAAATAGCTAACAATTATCCCTCTTTCATGATACCCAGAAAATCTGCTAGCACATTTTGCCAATCAGAAGGAATGGCCATTAACTTACAGAACTATGTATATGAAAATGTATTAGTACGTGCTTTTGACAGATTACAACAAAACCTAATTGGATTCAGACATAAATGTATTCTCTCTCTTTTATCTCTCAGAAAAATACTTAGGAGTGCTAGAATTACTTTCTTGTGGAGCAATTTCATATCCATCCTGGCTAAGTGTGTAAATTGTTTCATTCATACAGAACATAATAGCATATTGCAGGAGGATAGTAATCAATTATGAACTTAGTCTCCACCCAATTACTTCACATACACATACAGAGGCGCTTCAGGAGCAATAAGTCCCAGTTGTCCACACCACTGGAAATCTATCTTAAAAGAACCCTTGTGTTCTTGAATGTGGACATTCACCTCTTCCTTTAATTAACGATTACCTGAATGTCAGAAAATGGAATGGTATGCCAGATTCTTTTATGAAGAAGCATCTGAAACAATTAATGAAAAGACGGTACCTTTCTTTCTGGCTGTGTCATCTGGATCTAGATTTCTGGTTACAGTGACCACTTTAAGAACTAAGTGATTGCCTCCTTGTCGGATCATGTTCACCACCTGCCTGTGGCCAACCTTGACTACATTTTCATTATTAACCTGTAGAGAAAAAAGAATGGGATGGAATTAAAGTAAACAAAATAATTCATATTAAATTCAAAAGAAAAAAGACTGTTTTCGTTTTTGTGAATTCTCATATAAATTAATTTAATCCTGGACTAATGTGAGAATCAAAACACATCATGCAACTTGACAAATTCTCCAACGAAATTATCATTTCAAAATTATTCTGAGGAGAAAGATATGTTAAAGCACATCTGTGAGGAATACCCTGAATTGAAGACATATTGGACAGGAAAAAAGCACACACATAAATGTCTCATCTAAAACCACTTTTCATTTTTAAAAATTATATTAGTGCTTTGTGTTAATCTCAATTAATTTAGAGAGAGTAGGAAGCAAATTTTTAAATTACAAACAGATTTCACACATAAGCAAAAACTGTTTAAAAAGCACAGATGTGAAAGCTTTGGTTAGCCATGTGTCTCAATCATTAGGAATAAAGAAATGTGACCTAGGTGGAAAAGCTGAGTATTTCATAACTTCTTGGAATTATATGAAGGTAAAAAGTATGAATCATCAAATAGATAAACTATTGTTAGTGATTCACATTTGCTCTCCAAGCCATCTTTCTGGGTTACTTAGGTGTGACATCTAAATAAGTGGCTAAAGCAAAAACACAAAATATTTTTTTAGGAAGTTTTTTTCTGACATATTGCAAATTACAGTGGTCCCTCTACTTACAAACTACTCGACATACAAATTTTTGACTTACAAATGGAAAAAGTGGCCACATGCTTACAAATTTTTTGACTTACAAATCTAAAACTGTTGGCGGTTTTAGATGCGTTCCTCGACTTACAAATTTTAGATGTGGTTTCCTCGACTTACAAATTTTTCCAAATTTGGTTTGTGATGAAGCAGGCAAGGCAGGAGGAAGAACCTTGCTGTT
>JANHFR010001835.1:35064-46590 GCA_032468015.1 Mimophis mahfalensis | reverse complement strand
CTTTTTTCTGAGGAGTCACGTCATGTGCCCCCTGCATGTTACTCCTAGACTTTATTTCCAATAATCAAAATAAATTGTTATTTATTTTGATTATTGAAACTTAAATTAGGGGCTAAAATTAGGTGCCTCGCCTTATACTTGGGTCGGCTTATACTCGAGTATATACGGTAAGTAAAACTTCTCACGCTTGAAAAAATAAAAAAATAAAACCAGATATGATAAGAACTGTTTTTAAGGTGGTGTTTTTTTTGTTTTTTTTTTAAGTATATATAGCAGTTTGGCTCTCTGCACTGAATAGGCTAGAGTTGCAGTAAGCTTTTTTGGAAGACGCACACAATTGAAATTTCAGAAAAATCACAAAATCAGAATATAGCATGCATCTAGAGTAGCAGAATTGATAATGAAGGAGGAATAAACGTGCTAAACATACTCTAACAAATTATTTGTATACATTTGGAAGCTTTGACTGGCTGAACCTGCAAAAGTGGTCTATTAAAGAACAATACTTATAATTAATGAAATACATTCACTATAAATATGTAGTCAGACAATGACTGCCATATTATGCATGAAATTAAGCATGGACCAACTAGTAAGATTGTCAGAAAGAAGCCACTTTGCTCTGCTGGTCAACAAGACACAGTCAGCTTCTTGTACCAAATAAATGCTACAGTTACTGGGAAAGGAAGCTTTTTCTAATAGACATGGTTCTGTTAAAGGAGCTAGCGGTTAGCCTGCAGTACTGCAGGTTAACTCCTTGTTCACTGCCAAGAGTTCGATTCTGACTGGCTTAAGGCTGACTCAGCCTTCCATCCTTCTGAGGTGGGTAAAATGAGGATCCAGACTGTTGGGAGCAATATGCTGACTCTAAACCACCTAGAGAGGGCTGTAGAGCAATGTGAAGCAGTATATAAGTCTAAGCGCTATTGCTAGAAGTGCCAGACATGAAACATCCTCCATAGAGAAGTTTAACTGGCATCTACCTTGTCAACTTTGCCAGAACTAGAGAATCTCTTACTAAAGACTCACAGGGTTTTAAAGTTTTCATTTTGTTTTTGATGCTATTCCAATTTAATGGTTGAACACCAAAATCTATGATTTATTTTTAATACTTCATGCTTTTAACTTCATTTCTGAATCAGGAAATAAACTTGGAAGAATAATTTGAAATAAACCTTTAAAATGCATTTATAAAATCGTAAGCGGAAATTATTCTGTTTTTGTTTAAAATGTATTTAAACAAAAGACCCAAGACAAGCATTAATAACCTGTATGAAATAACACAGCAACACATTGTTAAAAAGTTTGCTTTTCCTTTACAATAATAGCTCTCCAGCTATATTCCTGATATTGAGGGCAAGCATATAATATTATAAATATCTGAGTCACTGAGGATTTTCTATCACTTGGCAACAAGCATTAAGGCCAGTCACTGCCAAAATTATCATAATCCAATTTCACAGCAGTGAAAAGAACATGTGAACCTTACTTAGTGTTCTTACTGGAATTAATCATTCATATGGAATATGTATGCAATTTAAAAAAAAAAAAAGTCCAAGCAACTTCCTTAAATACATGCTAGCAGAGAAACTGTGAATTCAGAAAACTATTCCTCAATAACAAAGTTATTTAAAATGCAATGTTCATGATTCCTGTATTATAATTCAGAAGTAATTCAGAATTAATATTGTGCAACATTAATGTTGCAATTAAAAGTGCAACCAATTGATCATTCATCACTGGCATTATGTGGGACAGGCTTTGCTTACGAAATAGAGTGCCAGTTGTTGTTTTTTCCACTGCCAAAGACAGACTGACTCAGCCATTTTTTTGGGTATATTCTTATTTTAAAAATGGCTGAAGTGGCTAATCTTTGCAGAGTTCTCTTTTCAGTAGGGTGAAAAATGGTAATATACAGGCTTATTTTAAAATTTGGTTATGTTAGCAATCTTTAAAAATAACAGGGCTTAACAGAAAAACTAAACTGTGTAGTAGACAAAAGCATTAATATCTTGGGCTACATCCAAAAGTAACCAGCTGGTGAAAGCTATATTTCTATCATACTTTGGAACAGATTCTCCAGAGGTTTTGCTGTAAAAAATTAGAGGGTCATCCAGAGCTGATAGGATGCAATGCAGTGGTGATTTAGGGATGGCGTGGAAGAGAAATACAAGGTCCTATTACATAAGTAGAAATATACCTTCACCATGACCCTTAAAGATGATGTCCAAAATAAACAAAATCTGACAAAAGATTAAATTAGTAGCATTTTTAAATGAAAAAAAAAAGGATTTATTTGATAAAATGTTACAAAATTATGTGATATAGTATTCTGTGTTTGAGATCTAGGACTTGTACTGTAAATCTTCACAGACAATAGTATATGAGACATGCCTATCCTCATGTGGGACAGTTTCCATTTCTTTTTCTTCTCTACTTGTTTTTCATCCCACCTTTATTATTTTTATAAATAACATACCTAGTAGTCCTTCTCCTCCCTACAACAATGCTCAGTTTTATTGTTTCCGGTTACTTGAACTGTTAAGGGCATTGTTCAGTTCCCAAATTATAATAATTTATTACTCTGCCCACTGTACAATACAGGCATTCCATGTGAAAGGGAAGCATTTGTTTCATAGATTTCTGAATACTTAACAATTCTATTCAAAGTTATTTAGATGTTTTTGTTTACAATAAGCTTTACTTTCAAAGAACATGCAAGCATTGCCACTTTGTTCTCCAAGCACATAGTTTACTTGTTTACTTGCTACACGTGTACAAATCAAAGTGAAAAAAAGTTTATATACAGTACTGAATCTCAAGACAGCTGCTGAAAGAAAAAAAAATTCCCCAAAAGATCTGTATGAAAAGACATCTGGATCTGCATAACCAAAAGCCTGAAGTAAGTTTCTAGACAATCTCTTACCCTATGCAAAGCCCAATATGCTTTCCTAAAACTTGTAAATTCTGAGTTCATCCTTCTACATTTTACTGAATCCTAACCCTAGATAATTATTCCTCTACATCTTTTAGCAACCCAAGAGAGGTATCACTGCAATGCTGGCATACATTTATAGTTTGTGGCATTGGCCAGCAGCCAAAACCACATTTAACAACTTTCACAGTAAAAAGGTTTGGAGCTTGTGTTTCTTGAGCAGAACTCTATGCATTCTTCACGGTAAACTCATTCTGAAACCTCAAGACACCCAAAAATAATTTAAATATTTGCTCTTCACAGAATAAAGTCTCAAAATCTTACAGGCCATGAGTTCAGTTTTAAGGCCTGCCTACTAATGTCTTTAAATTATGACCACCATAGGTGAATCCTTTGCAGTATATTCTGTCATACACAAATGGTTAGTTACTGCATTATGAACAATGATTAAACATTAAAATGCCCTTGAAGTTGAAGTTTAAATTGTATTATCCATGCAATAATCTCCCAAATAAACTCTCTAAATAGCAAACAGACAACAGTATGAAAATCAACCTGAAAATTACTACTATGCAAAATGTCTAAAGCCAAATATTCAGAGATTATATAAACAGAAAGACCAAATATCCAGTGCATTTTTTTTCAATATGTACTGCTAAAATCAATATAACCAAGAACACAAATTAGCTAAATGCAAATATAAATGCCCAAACTTAATGTTAAGAAATCAGAAAGTTCTCAGTTTCTATTTCTTAAGTCTGGTTTATCACTGAGATTATAGGCTAAAATATACAAATATCTTAATCCAGGTATCACATGCACAGACTTAAGAAAAACAAGAACCTTAACTCTGGAAATTATATATGAAAATAAACATTTGAAATCAGATATCTGATCTGCTCCCTTTTTATGAAACATGTTTATACATTTACTCTCTGATGTCTAATAATTTGATGCATTTTTGTCTTTCAAGTGATTAAAAACCAATCAAACTTCACGGGTATCGGTCATTAAAATGAATATACAAAGTTTTCCAATGATGCCAGGGGGAAATATTGGAGTCTCTGCTCTCATAAAGATGGAATTACTACTTTTACACCAAATGTAAAAGTAAGTACTCTTACTTGCTGCTATGTATGTGAACTATGAGTCTAATAACTAGAACTCATTTTTAGATGCAGTATTATATATAATGCATCAATTCATTTCTTCTTAAATTTACCCAAAGTAAAGAAAGAATTAATCTAAATAGATGCTCTCCTGGGAGGCTTTTCACCTGTAAAACAATGTATTGTCTGGAGCAGGGGTGTCCAACCTTGGCTTGTGGACTTCTGGACTTCAACTCCCAGAATTCCTCAGCCAGTCACAGCTCTTAGAGTTGTCAAGGTTGCCAAGGTTGGACACACCTTGGTCTAGAGTTTTACACATCTATAATGATACAACTTGGGTTATTATTTTAAAAAACAGAATTAAAAATAAGACAAACATGCAAAAAGTAATGGCATCGAATGACTAATTACAGATAGTCCTCAATTTATCACCGCAATGCACACCAGAATATTGTTAAAGCAAGGCAGTCCATAAATGAGATGCGGCTAGGTTTATGACCTTTTCTGCCATAGTTGTTGAGCAAATCACTGCAGTTGTTAAGTGAATCATACGGTCATGAAGCAAATCCAGCTTCCCCCATTGCCTTGGCTTTCCAGAAGCTGGCTGGGAAAGTTGCAAGGGATGATCCCGTGAGCCTAGGACATTGCAACTATTGTAAAGACATGCTGGTTGCCAAGCATCCAGATCTTGACCATGGGGATGCTGTTTCAGTTGTGTGAGGATTGGTTGTAAGCCACTTTGCATTGTAACTTTGAACAGTCACCAAACAAATGGTTGTAAGTTGAGGACTACCTGTAGGCCTTGCTGCCAATAGACAGAAAGACCAGTTTCCCTAAACTGGGATAGCATTTTTCATCCCCACCAGAGTAATTAACCATATTTTCCTACCTCTATCAAAAAGTCTCCTGTTCTCAAGCCAGCTTGCCATGCTACCCCTCCTTCATCAACTGATTCCAGGTACTGCAAAGCAGGGAAGGCTGGCGTTGGTGTGAATTCTTCAATTGGTGTATCAGCTTTAGGAATAATAAACGACATGTTTGAATAAACTTTTAAAACATGAACTGTTATTTCATAAAATATTGCCTGTGACAAGGCTAGAGAGCCTTTAAACAAAACAGTCCACTGCTATCTATTTGTCTGTCTGTCTATCTGTCCGTCTATCTATCTATCTATCTATCTATCTATCTATCTATCTATCTATCTATCTATTTTCTTGCATAAACTCTTGGGTTTAATCAGCAAATGAGTAAAGTTCTGAATTCAACTGCTAATAAATATAATGCCATGAATTTGATAACATACAGAAGATTGTGTTTTAAATCCTCACAGAAGTGCATCAAGAAAAGCAGGTAATTACACTGTTAGCACTTAGTATGGTGTAAAGTCATTCAATCCAACCGGAAGATCCTATAATTGTGCATTATACACACACATATTCTGTATGAGCTTCACGTACATGCTTTATGTTTGTCATATACAGTTCTGGTAGGGGCAAACTGCCTTTGGAAAAACATTAGTTTGAAGTATGCGTTTTCAATGGGTATTTGAATTTTTAACCTGAAGAACTCACTTCATGTGAAATTAAGATGTATAGTGAGGGACCTCTGTTTGCTGCATAGATAGCTCAGCGCCAGCTGATTGACACAGTGATGAAGTCACTGGGTTTCCAGACGACCCCACCGAAACGTATGTTTAGCCAGGAGAGTTAATCTGTTACATAGCTAGGGGAACCCAATAGGTATTTGCCACACTCTAGTGAGGAAAGTGGTATTCCTAGATAAGGGTGTGGAGATTCCTCCATAAAGTACATATGGTATAGCCTTTCCTTGAAGACAGCAGTCTAAGGAACAGCCCATTTATTAACTGGGGGGAGGAGGTTAATAACAGACACTGGGATATACCACCACTTCTAAAATTTTCCAAAAGAGTAAAACAGATCACAGATCATTATTTTTGCTGTATAAATCTACAAAAACAGGTTTTGCATAGAAAAGAAATGGCACATTTAGACACAAGCAGTTTTCAAACAGTATACATACTAAAAGGCCATCTGACATGCCTGCAGCTTATGAAAATACAAAAATGACCTGATTTTCTTCCTAAAGCTGCAGTAGTGTTACTTTGAATAAGCTGCAAAACCATTTCAAGGAAAAAAAGTCAACATGCCCCTTCAACGAGCACATTATTTTAGCGGAATAACTCTTTACATGAAGCATTTTGATTATCTTCCCCCAGCAGGGGTGGTTTCAGGCATGCAAAATATTTAGGCAACTTCTCCCCTGAATTATTCCACAAATCAATTATTTCTTTCACACACACACACGCACACACACAAGCACACACACACAGAGACACACATCCCCTCAAAACTGCTCGATCAGAAACCAGTAAATCCATATCGGTACTCTACTGCACAGAGAGAACACTGTTGTCTAGCAACCAAAGGCATAAGGAATAATGCCTGTTTATTTTCAGAAATGCATGCCATTTTTCACACAAGCGCTCCCCCCATCACACAGATACAAAAAAAAAAAAAAAAGAGAGAGAGAAAGAAATCCACATACCTTTGGCCCCTCTGAGCACAAAACCAAATCCTTCATTGTCTTTTTTCTGCAGGACCACTGCCTTTTCTTCTATAATGCAGTCACTGTAGAGAGAATTCCGAGGATAGCGACCGTTATTATATCCCTTCATCACCACGGTAGTAGCTGCTCCTCCAGTGTGCAGGTTCATCATCCTCACAGCCCGTTAATCAAATAATAGTGCGGTAACCAAACATGGGGAAAATGTCATGGCAAACAACAGAAGAAGGAAAGAGACAGAAACAAGGCTTAATAGCAAAGGAGAACATGACAGTGCAACTTAACAGAGGGAACAATGCAGGGAAGGCTGAGGAAGAAACCATGCATGCTGGTGGCTGAACAAATGTGCGATCATCTCACTTGTGTGCTAGCTAGGAGCCTAACAGAAAAGAAAGTGAACTGAACAACAGTAGCATTAATAAACTCCTCAATCGTAGATGTACCAGAGGCATCTTCTACTGAAGCCAAAATGAAACCAACCAGAAGAAAAATGAGGCAGCATTTTAAAATTTAAAGGGAGCCTGGATTGCTGTAGTGAGGAGCTAAAAGGCACAAATATATTCAGAAGCTATGCCTTGCATCAAAAGCCCTTTTCAATCCTATTGAATGTTGCATACTGCAAGAATCCCACATGATCATCTGACAGCCTACAATGCTAACAACGTGCAGCTGCCTTGGCGTCATCAAGCACAAATTTTCACAGCATCAAGATCTGCATAATTTAAATAGTAACAAGGCATCTATGTTCATGATCACCTTTTTCTATCAAAAATTACAGTGCCTTCCTGAACACCAGCACAGTGAAATACTAAAGAGAGTCTGCTCAAAAAAGCAAGGCTTAAAAAGAAGAAGGGGTTTGTTAAAAATTCACTCACATTTCACTTAGGTGACATTTTAAAAAAAATCTTTAAGAAATTGAATTATTCAAAGAATAAATGAGTTAATATATATTCTGAGCTAAAATATTAAACTATTGTATGTATTATGCCTTACTGTACCTTCATTAAACAGTATATGATTATAATGGATATACCTTAATTAAATACATGATTTAAATTATGCTTCTGTATTTAACTAAGAAACATTGTTGAAGCAAAAATTATTTCTTTGTTTTTAGTTTAAGAAAAGCATTTTCATATATTAGGCAATGTCCATTAAAAATAAATAATAATAAAGTAATATGGTGCTGAAATGGGATAACTACTGCTCTGGCAATGAGAAATAACATAAAAGGAAATTTTGGAAATGGTCCTGTGGAATCAAAGAACCAATTTCTAAGGATAGTACCATGTGTCCATATACCTAGTATATCTAATGATTAGATTTGGTTTGTATTTTAAACTAAGGATTTAGGAAACTTGCACAAAAAAATAATGAATTCACAAATGCAGAGAAAAGTATAAGAGTTCCATCAACTTTCTACCAATAGATACAAAATAGCCCGCATTCTCTGAGGAAACTCCTTCTAGGAAACAAATATGGCAAGTAGCCAGTCAGGTTGGCTTCTTGGCTAATCAGCTGGCCAGTTTTCACTCTTTCTAAATGATTTCTAAATGATTGCAGAAAAATGCAATTCACAATTTAATTTTTCAATCAAGAAATTCTGTCTGAGGGGGGCAAGAGAGAGATGTAAGAATTTGATTATTCTTTACAAACCTATTTTTACCAACAACAAGAACTTATTTTCAGACTTATCTAATCTAAGAGACCATGGAATATTGGAAGAGGACATACGATTAAGGTAGCCAGCATCAGATTCTCATCCAGCTTCTCCTTTGTTTCCCCATCTACTCTGAAAGTCTTTTTTTCAATGAAGATGTCACTTCGAATGGTCACTAAGCAAACTCTTGTAAATTGAGGCCTACCTGTAATTTCTGCCATATTATGTGAAACTTTTTAGTGGGGAGAATCTGGAGGAAGGGACATTGGACTTAAGGCTCACATAACTTTATCTAGCTTTGAAACACACTATGAGGTAGGAATTCAAAGAACCACAGTCTGACAACTTTCTTGACACCAACGAAATCTCCAAATGTATGAGTATGTCTGATTGTCAGAACATACTTCAAATCTAAATACTTGCCTTTCAGCCATCATCTTAACATCTGGATCCCAATATTCATGGGTTTTAAAAAGCTGGAGGCAAATTATCTATGACTTTGCACAAAGCAATGCTGATGGCTTTTCAAAAAAAATAGTTACAGGCCTGTTTTAAAGATTTTGTGACGAGGAAGAATGCTTGCATTGCTTTACTGTTTATTAAGGTCAGTGCCCAGTCAACATAAAATGAAAAGTACAGGAAGTCCTACTTATAACTGTTCATTTAATGACCGTGAAGAGTTACAATGGCACTGAAAAAAAGTGACTTATGGATGTTTTTCACACTTACGACTGTTGCAGGATTCCCATGATGATCAAAATTCAGAAGCTTGGCAACTGACTCATATTTATGATACTTATTCAGTCCTGGGGTCATGTGATCACCTTTTGTGACCTTCCAATAAGCAATGCCAATGTTGAAGCCAGGTTCATTAACAACTGTTTGACTAAGTTAACAACTGCAATGATTCACTTAACAAATGTGGCAAACAAAACTGTTACTTTCTTTAGTTCAGATTCTATGTTATTTCTAAATAATAGAAGTTAAGAATGGAGTGTGGTTCCTAAATCAGTAACATCTTTTGTAAATATGGAGGTAAAACTGACATGTAACTTCTGGAGTATAATAAGATTCAACGTCCTGTTTTGGTAAACAAAGTACTTCAAATGATGTACAATAGTTTCCTACTACTTTAAAACGAAGCGAGTACTAAAATAAATGTAGCTTTGTGTATGATGTACTTCAGGGGTCCCTAGCCACTGGTGGGCCATGAGGGGTTTGCAACTGGGACATGGAAATGGCCAGTCAGTGGGTACGTAGGCATGTGCACCCTCATTTGTGCGACTAGCGGACAAGTGCACGTGGACTCTATTTGCATGAGTGGCAGGTGTGCATGCAAACTGCTCGTGCAAATGTGTGCAAACCATCCCTCCCCTCCCCTGCCACTCTGCAAAGCCAGAAATGTTGGGGAACTCTGCTATACACCTTAGTGAATACTTAGTAAAGGTGGATTACTATCACTTTGTTGTTCGAAGTACAATTTAGGAACTGGAATTTTAATTCATGTGATCTGGTCTTGTCTGATTATTGTAACATTTTATGAGGACAGGATTATTAATATGATTTTGTATCAACTGCTGTATTGTAAAGATGCTACTGCTATGGTATTATTTTGAATTGAGATCTACTATGGACTATTGTCTAAAAGAATGACTACACAGCTGTAGAAGGAAAATATATATTTGATATGCAACAATGTATTATTGATATTCAATACTTATCATTATCTATCAAATACAGGTAATCCTCAATGTATGACCACAACTGACCCCAAAATTTATGCTGCTCAGTGAGAAATTTGTTAGGTGAGTTTTGCTCCATTTTATGACTTTTCTTGCCACATTTGTTAAGTGAATCTCTGCAGTTGTTAAGTTAGTAACATGGTTGTTAAGTGAATCTGCTTTCCCCACTGATTTTACTTGTCAGAAGTTTGCAAAAGGTGATCACATGACCCTGAGACACTGTGACCATCATAAATGTGAGTCAGTTGTCAAGCATCTGAATATAAATCATGTGAACGTGGGGATGCTGCAACACTCATAAGTGTGAAAAATGGTATAAGTTGTTTTTTTCAGTGCTTTGGGAATTTGGGAAGCGGTTCTGTTTATAATTTAATTTTCCAGGACTGACTTTTTCTCTTTTTGCCTCCTCTTTATTATTATTAAAATTGAAGCTAATACTCTTAATTAATATTAGCCATAATTCAAGGTTGTATATACTTACATTTGGGTTATTAGTTTGGCACAATAAAATTATTTAAAAGAATAATCTGGATTGCACATTCTATGCTATGATTAAATTCACAAAGAAATAGAATTAATTTCTTAATATTAGTTTATGGAATTTATCTGGACTGAACATTTAGCCACAGTATAACATGTTCTATTAACAGAACTCCACACTTTTGTATACATAGTGATCTCTCCAATAGATTAAATATTTTAAACGTTTGTCCAAAAAACTACAACTACCAATTATTTGCCTGTACAAAGGGCATGTTGTGGGAGAAGCAATATACACAACTTTGATTTTTTCCCCAAAATGCTGACAAACTACAGTATGCCAGTAAATTTTCACTGCAGTATCTCCGTAATATAAATGTTATAATCGGAAGAACAAATTCTGAGATCTATCTAAATGCCTATTTTTAATGCTTTCCCTTTTCAAAGAGTAGGTGAATGATCCCAATAACTAGGAGCTTTAAACTTCATATACATCCTATATTTATCAGTGTGCCAGGAAATGCAATCAGTCTATCTGTGAAATATGATTATATAAAGTGTAGCCCTGACATGATTCATGAGGGAAATGTTAATTATTTGTTTAAGATCAATAGTGAATGTAGCACTGCATTCAAGTCATTTTTATTATCCCAGAAATGCAAGTGCTGTTTCTAAACAGGAAATGCCATATATTTCTCAAAATTTAATTACAATTATCAAACTTGCACACCTACATTCTGGCAGGTCTAAATGAGTGCATGCAAAGCCATTTCACTTCACTGGTGATCCCAACTGAAACAGTTATTGTTCACGCCATGCCTAGCTTAATATGAAAGAACATGACTATTTTAACTATTTGAGGAAAAAATGTTAAAACAACGATGTCCTTTGAAAGCACCTCTTTTATTTATTTATTATTTATTTATTAGATTTATATACTGCCCTTCTCCCAAGGGACTCAGGGCGGTGTACAGGGCATTAAAAACACACAGTAGAAATATTAAAATAAATTAAACC
>JANHFR010001834.1:33512-44333 GCA_032468015.1 Mimophis mahfalensis | reverse complement strand
ACCATTCTTTAAAGCAAACGGACCGTCTTGACTGGGGGGCGGTTGGGGAAAGAAACCACCACCACAACAACCATCAACCCACCCCCCACCCATTCCAAGCAACAACAACAAGAACAACAACAAAAAGCATCTGGAAGAAGAAAGGGGGATACAATTGCAGATGAGGGAACGATGGGTAAGTGAACTTTTTTTTGGGTAAGGCTGCAGCTGTGCCCAGGGCTGAGGGTGGCGTGTGTGTTCTGTGTGTGTGTGTCTGAGTGCACATCTCTTGCCTGCCCATTTGCTGGAGAAGAAAACCCAGCAAAATAACACTACTGCGTTCCTTTTACTAGGTGACTCACACAAGCTACTTTTCCATAGATTCTGCCTTCTTCTGCCTCATCCCATCCCTGCTGGCGCTTTGGGAGATCTTTAACCTCAGATGAACACCCTTACTCCATTATTAGTGGTAGATATACAGACCAGAACAGTTTGGTTTTCCTTCCTCTCTATTTAACCCCCCCCCCCCCAGCTCTGTCATTTCTTCTACTCCCCTGTTGCCCTGCTATTCAATCTATGCTTCATCCCCATTTAGGAATTGCTCAGATTCGTGTGCTAAGAATTTTTTCAAAGGTGGTGCTAATAATAAATCCAGTTCCTCAACCTTCTATTGAAGAAAAAAAAAAGTGGGGGGCATTTGCTGATGAACCTGCTTCGGAGAACTAAGTTGATATCCTTCATACACAGGCACGCACCAGCTTCCAAAATAAACTGTTACATCTCCAACACCTATTTTAGAGATTGTCTTCCCCTCCTTCCAGAAACCTCCTCCAAATGTGACAGAATTATATTTTTTCCCTCCATGTGTAGGTTGGAATATGTTTCTGCTGTTGCTCCTCCTGGCATCAGGCAATGAGAAAAGATCAGAATTTAAATGAAGGAAGGAAAGGAAGAATCTTGCCATTGAAATGAACGTGTCAGAGACAAACAGTCAAAAGCTCTTTGGGTTAGCAGTTTGCCTCCACTCAAATAAACATTGGGGGGGGGGGGACACGGCTTATTTGGCTATTCTTTGTCCCTTCGTTTCTTCTTCCCCCAACCTAATAATATTATTTACTATTAAGAAGACAATACTTTTCCCGAATTCCTGACTGAAGGGTGCAAAACAAATGACCAGAAAGGATACAAGTCTGCAAAGCTATACTTTGAAGCTTATCTCAAGACTAGAACAAGTCCAATTTCTCCCCTTATTTTGGAGAATCTTAAGCCTATATGTAGCTTAGTTCTCCCAAGATCCACGTAGTTATTCAGAGGACGTGGGGAGCAGGAGCAGCTCAGAAGGATGACGATAAAATAAGTTTGTTGCTACATACGTTAAATGTCAAAACTGGAATTGGAAAAAGAGAAGGAAAATTTACTTTTTTTTTTTGCTTTGCCTGGGATTGAGTTTCCAGTCATGTTTATTATTAATTTATAATAATAATATTCTCCCATCTTTTACCCCAAATACATATTGGGCATGCATGACTGTAATTATAGAAGAAATGTGGATGCTAAACAATAACACCATGCTACTGTATATTAAAATATATCAATGTTACAATATTGTTACGTTAGCTGTTATGTGTGAAGATGTGAAAGTATATCTGATGGCCACATGCATTTTATTATGATATCCAGAAGTTCCTTGTCACTGCTATTTAGCATCCTTAGATTTTTTCATACATAAGATTTGACACACAAGATATTCATACCTGTCTGTTTAGATTACGCTTAGCTCACATGAAATAAAATATCTTACCGTGTGCTTTCCCCACCCTCTCTCCAATTTTTCTAACTTCTATTTGACACGCTACATTAACACATATTTTTAAGGTCATCTGTGCATCTCTTGAAGGACCCAGGAGATGTGTACTTGTGAGCTAGTTTATTAAGAAACCTTTTACTGATTTAAGAATATTTCACAATTCAAGCTTGGGTGCATTCTCTTCCCAAAATCTGCTTCACAGTGACTTGACAGATATGTTTAGTATTAAATCTACAACATCCTAATGATAAGGGTATTTGGGCTGTGTGCATCATGCTAATGCATGTTGCTATGAGTTAAAAATGGGAAGGGGAACTTAATTTGTCAACAAATGTCATAAATCACCCAGAAGTAAATGAATGAGTATAGTCTGGTTGTATATGTTGGCTGGTTAGGGAGAAGGAAACATTGGGAAAAAAGAATCAGTATAACAAACATCTGCATGTAAAACCCCAAGCACACACACACACACACACACACACACAGAGGGGGGGAGGGAGGGAGGGAGGGAGATAGATCAAACTGTATGGAAGCAAGGCATCATGTTTTCAATCCAACTCTTTTATTTGTTAGTTGAAATCCTGATAGTACATACTATGATTCTGATTTGAATGGCCTCATGATGTATGTTTTGTCATCTTCATATTGTAGGTTTCCATGTAATTAAGCATCTGAGAGGCATGAGTGCAGTGTTTGTTCTCCTTCCTACTGTGCTGTTTGTGACGTTGAGTGGGGCTCAGCGAGCTTGCCCCAAGAACTGCAGATGTGATGGCAAAATTGTGTACTGTGAATCCCATGCTTTCAGAGACATTCCTCAGAACATTTCTGGAGGATCCCAAGGCTTATCGTTACGGTACAACAGCATCCAGAAGCTCAAGCCAAATCAGTTTGCAGGCCTCCACCAACTCATATGGCTTTACCTTGATCATAACTACATCACTTCAGTGGATGAGGACGCCTTCCAAGGCATCCGAAGGCTGAAGGAATTAATTCTAAGCTCCAACAAAATCACGCACCTTCACAATAAAACATTTCACCCCGTCCCCAACCTACGCAATCTAGACCTGTCTTACAACAAGCTACAGGCGCTTCAGTCAGAGCAGTTTAAAGGTCTTCGCAAGCTCCTGATCTTGCACTTACGATCCAACTCGCTGAAAACGGTTCCTATTCGGGTGTTCCAAGATTGCCGCAACCTTGATTTTCTGGATTTAGGCTACAATCGTCTGCGGAGTTTATCTCGCAATGCCTTTGCTGGCCTTTTGAAGCTCACAGAGCTCCACTTAGAACACAACCAGTTTTCTAAGATCAACTTCGCTCACTTTCCTCGTCTCTTTAATCTCCGCTCCATTTACTTGCAGTGGAATAGGATCCGGTCCTTAAGCCAAGGGTTGACCTGGACTTGGAGTTCTTTGCACAATTTGGATTTATCGGGAAATGACATTGCAGGGATTGAACCTGGGACATTTCAGTGCCTGCCAAACTTGCAGAAGCTCAACTTGGATTCCAACAAACTTACTAACATCTCTCAGGAGACTGTCAATGCCTGGATTTCTTTGATATCTATTACTCTTTCTGGAAATATGTGGGAATGTACCCGGAGCATTTGCCCTCTCTTTAACTGGCTTAAAAACTTCAAGGGAAACAAAGAAAGCACCATGATTTGTGCAGGCCCTAAGCATATTCAGGGTGAAAAGGTGAGCGATGCTGTAGAAACCTACAACATTTGTGCAGAAATCCCAGTGGTGGTCACTGAAAAACCTTACCAGGTCCCTAAAACCCACCAGAGACCCATCTTTATTCCGAAACCCACCATTCCCAAAGTGGAAGACTATGAACCAATGTCTTTTACAGCAAGCCCTTCTCCAGATTTCCCAACATCTGGACCAGAACCAGAATACGAGCATGTTTCCTTTCACAAAATAATTGCTGGAAGTGTTGCCCTTTTTCTTTCCGTGGCTATGATTTTGTTGGTCATTTATGTTTCGTGGAAACGCTACCCAGCCAGCATGAAACAGCTCCAGCAACACTCCCTCATGAAAAGGCGTAGGAAAAAAGCCCGAGAATCTGAAAGGCAAATGAACTCCCCTTTACAGGAGTATTATGTGGACTACAAGCCGACAAACTCTGAGACCATGGATGTATCGGTCAATGGATCTGGCCCCTGCACGTACACCATTTCTGGCTCCAGGGAATGTGAGGTATGAACCATGATCCTCCTAAATCCATTTCTGCTGCTGGGAAGGAGAGGTAAATGTTTGACACTCTTGAGGTGACTCTAATCACTAGAAAGAATAATGAGTCTTCTTGCTTTGGGGTTTCTTTGGGGTGAAAGGTTATTAATTAAATCGCAACAGTCAGGGATGGTGTCTAACTTTCAAGAATTCAGACTTGAAAGCTATTAGTTTAAGAATAAAAATGAGTTTGGGCCAAATAGCACCAGGGGTCTAGCTTTAGCTATTTTATGCTGGTTAAAAGTAAGGGTTACTCCTATCATGGCTTTATATTGTGAGATAACAGCAACAAAGGGGAGGCTCTGTTACGCTATAAAATTTTGCCTTTGGCCTATTTCGGATGAAATTCTAAATAACTTACCATGCAAATTCTCCCCTCCCCTGCATATTGGTCCTGATCCCTCATGCATGTTAAAAATATCTCACTGCACGTCACGTCCTTGACATGTAAGGAAAGTGAATGTTCAACACGCTGTGTTCTTTCTTTCTGGAGTGCCTGGATGGATAAAGGATGGTTTAAATGTGGCCTTCTTATGGTTGGTGGTGCTGAAATCAAAGAATTTCTTTAAAATGTATTTGCTGGGGGGGAAAAGGCAGGTTCTCCACTAACATCTCCTTTGAGAATAATTATTTTATACCAATTGGAAGCTTGGGTTCAAATAGGAATATGATATTCAGAGAGAGTGGGAGGGTATGTATGGGAGAAAGAGCATCTAAGGACCCACTGCTTCAGAGGAGGCTGCTGCAAACAGGATGGGAGGAGAGAGGACGGATAATGTGCACTCTAGTTATGGTTCTTGGCAGCCTGGGGACAGGGTGGGAGGTGTTATTTGACTTGAGCGGCTGCAGGATTTACAATCCTCCTAATTGTCTTTCCTGAAAATCCAACTTGCTTCTGACCAGAATATGGATTATGCTATGAAGCCTGTGCCCAAAATTTGCCAAGATTGATTGCTCTTACGCTTTGATATCTTGTTATATTAAAAAGCACTTCAATTTAAAGACGGCGCAAATGAACGCACCTTACAAATAAGACGGGCACTCTCCATTGAACTGCTGGATCAAATCCGATGCCTTTCACCCGTTCAGCCGTTTGAATGTATACTTTCTGACACCTTTCTGAATCGATTAGAAAACTCAATCAACTTTATATTCCAAATCAATTAGAATGCCAGACCAGATCAGATTGATCATTTGAATCAGAATGAATCATTTAAATAAGAATTACAGACACCTAGGGGAAAATCTCTTTCGATCATATTACAGTGATGATTCGTTGGCTTTCCCATACTGCTGGATTTAGTTTCTAGGGGTATTTCAATAGAAGGACAATTGGAATTGCACTGAAAGTATTAACTTGCTTCACTGTATTTTTTTTTTTCCATTTTGGCTTTAATTAATATATCCATTTTTAAAAATAAATAAAGAAGGAATGGACACTTTAATTATTTTTCTACCTGTTGAGAAAGGCTATTCCCATCAGTCTAATTTAGTTTATTCAGAAACATATTTATAAGAGTCCAAAACAAGCTGATAAATCCCTATTAGAGTCTAGTGAATTCAATGGATCATTGGATATGACTTTGCTGGGCTTTGGTTATGCCCAAATCACATCAGTTGCTCTGCTTGAAAAGAAGTTTAAAGTGTTTCCTATTGACTAAAAGAAGAAACATAGGCCATCCTAGGGGAAATATCGGAAGTCTGACAGATGTTTCTTTTCTATGGCAATGAGACATATAATTTAAAAATCAAATGTACATGCATTGTTTCATAGATAAATACATAAAACAATGAGCTATGGGTTTCTCTGAATTTGATAGGGTTTGGTTGGTTCTAATTTCTTTAGGGTTGGTAAATCCTGGTTTATCATTTTTCATAAACTAACAGTGGCATAAGTATTCCTAGTGTGTTGTTTTCATTTGTCATACTCCCAAGCAAGGACTAAGAAGCATAATGTAGAGGTAATTTCCATTTTCTAATAGAAAATCAATAGCTGTTATATGAGAAAAGAATTCTGATTTTTTATAATGAACATCTGGAGCAGTATGAAGTCATCCCCACATTCTAAGTTTATCAGGTAAAGTATGAAGTTACAAGGGTGCAGTTATTTCCATTAATGTCACACTTAAGGGAACAGTGATATAATCCAAATATCCCAGCACCTGGTTTTGATGCCCTTCAAAAACAATGTAAACCCTTTTCCAGCTAAATGTATTTATTTATGAATTATGGAAGCTACTTCTATCCAACTGAACTCTAGAGATAATTTTCAGTATATTTAGTAAATTTAGTAAACAATATTAGTAATACAATTTAGAAAATAATTTATCTGTAAATAAAATTAAGTCTTACATTAGTGAGTCATTACCAAAATGTCTTCTGGGTGGGGGACGTTATTTACAATGTGTGTGTGTGTGTGTGTGTCGTGTGTGTCTTGTGTGTGTGTGTGTGTGTGTGTGTGTGTGTTGTGTATGAGCAAATAGTCTTTGCATCTTCCAAAATGCAGATTATATTTGAGTCCATGGAAAGCTACTGGTATATTCCATACAATTATATAGCTTTGAATTGAGGACCAATAAAGGCATTATTTTAAATATATTAAAACAACAAACTATATTTCTCTTAAAAGTGGCCATATTCCCTCCTATCATTTCCTAAGCTGGCCAATGAAGAAGAGCTAGTTTTACTAAAGTCTTGCTAATACAGTTCTAGCAGGACTAGGAGTTTCCAAGATAAACTGTATGAGGATTCTGTATTTCCAAAAAGATGTGGGGTTTTTTTTAGTTAGCATGACTATCCTAGAACCATCAATACATGGATTTGAAGATTTGGATAAGTAGATTGTATGAACAGGACCAATAAATTGCTGTACTCTGACAGCATACCAAATAAATTGTGGGAACATCTAAGGTGAAATTAATTGACCCAGTCAATCTAAACATCTAAAAACATCTAAAAATATCTGTAATTCAAATATTCCCAATTAAAGGAAGAAGGAGGTGGAAGTAATAACAATAGGGATTAGTTTTTATAGTATCAACACAGCAAAGAGAAAATAAAATGTGAGAAAGAAGCAAATGATTTCTCACAATTCCAGAGAACTTTGGTGCTCTGTAGAGAAAAAAGTGTACAGATACAGTCCACTTGATTAAGGCAAAGCTAATTTACAACTGAAAAATCTCTATCACAACCAATAATGAAATGTTTCTTTTGTTTCAAATTCAGAAACTTGGTCAATAATTTGCTCACAAACATTGGCCTTCTAAATTGGCTTTAAATCTTGTCCACATGGGGTTCATTAGTATTGTGTTGCAAAAGAATGGCAAAAGAAATGATTCTGCTTAATAACCATGTTGAAGTCACTTCAGAAGACTTTAAAATAAATCAGACTTTTGCTATCCCAAGGAGGTAGAAGTTAGATTATACTTGCTTGCTTGCTTCTTGTTAGCAGGAATGGCCTTCCAGACAGTGAATTATCAACATCCTTCAACAGCTGGGTACTAGGATGGTAGCTTCCAGCTTCTGGACTTCCCCAAATTCTTCCTCCATGTTCTGAAAACGTACAGGTAGTCCTTGACTTACAACAGTTCAGCTAGTGACCATTCAAAGTTACAACAGCACCGAAAAAAGTGACTTATGACTGGTTTCACAGTTATGACCACTACAGCATCACCATGATCTTGTGATCAAAATTCAGATGCTTGGCAGCTGGTTCATACTTACGACAGTTGCAGTATTCCAGGTAACATGTGGTCACCTTTTCCAACCTTCTGACAAGCAAAGTTAATGGGCAGCCAGATTCACTTAACAACTATGTTACCAATTCAACACCTGCTGCGATTCCCTTAATAACCGTGGCAAGAAAGTTTGTAAAAAGAGGGAAAACTCACTTAAAAATATCTCCCTTAACAACAGAAATGTTAGGTTCAATTGTGGTCATTAGTTGAGGAACACCTGTATAAGCCACCTGTTGATAGTCAGACCTTTGCTGGATGGGGCAGTTATTCCCACTGAATAAAGGCATTTCTTCCATGTTCATAGATGGTTCAGACTTTTTCTTGCTTGGGCATTTTAGAACTGATGGGTTAGATTTTTTTAAAAAAAGTTTCACTTTATGTTATGTCTGCTTTAGAGGTTACATTGAAGTTTTTATAATGCCACTGACATGTAGTAGGTTTTTAGAACAGTAGCTTTATCTTTACTCTCAGCATCCCATAAATTAAGAAAAAACTTGGTTATTGAAATGTTTTGATACATTGCCAACAGCAGTGATGAAAAAGCACTTCCAGAAAATACCAATGAAAAAAAAAACATTTCTTTTTATGGATCAAGTAGACTCTTTAGCCACATATTTCTGTAACACTTGTATTACAATGTAAGAAGGGCTGCTTTTTACTTTTCATTGCTAGCTGAAATCCTAGGGGGCACTGGCAACTTTAATTTGTTTATCTGTTAGCAAACAGAAATGCCTACCATATTTGCAAATTTGCTAAGTTTCATGCTCCAGTTTGTATTCTTAAAAAGTTCAACGCTGAATCAATTGCTAGGTTCTCATGATTCATTTTCCCCTACTTTTAATTCAAGATTAATTTTCATTATTTCTAATGTATTCCCCTTTAAAAAATACATGCATAGAGTTTTGGTAGTTGTAGGCTTTCACTGTAATAATGAAATGAAATATCAATGATTTTGAACTCCAAGGATTATAGAAAAGTTGTGTCTGACTCTTGAAATTTGATGCTGTTGAATGGGCACAATGTGTACATAAACCTTTCTGAGAGAGAAGGACTTTGAACGGTGCATGGTGGTGGTACAACCCATATGTAACTTCATTTTAACAATAAATCAGGCAAGCAGAAATCTAGTCTCTAGCTTATTTTCCCAAGCACCACATTTAAAAATTACAATTAATGGCAATTTTTGGAAGATGGTGATATCCAAACCTTTTGTGAGAGCTACATGCAATCATGAATCTTTGAATTCTGCAGGGTTGGTATATAAATTTCTTTTTGCAGGACAAAGTCAAACAGGCTTGATCTTTTTTTTTTTTTTTAAGTGAATTGGGAATATATTATATTAACATTGTTATTTTGGAATGAAGAGAGAGACTTTCAGCTTAACTTGAGGAACATATGGCGAGAATAGTTTAATCTGTTCATCTGTTCTCACAGCTGACTGCCATCCTATGAGTTCTCTCCTAAGATGATGTCTATTTCAGTATTCATTGGATTCTGTATTTGAGGTAGACCTTACCACTATTGTTTTTGACAATGATCCTGAAGTTAAATCATTTCAAGGAATCCAAGAAAAATAATCATGGTTGTAGAATGTAAATGTCTTGATTCCAGGAAAGCAGTTGCCATCATATGGTTTGTTGGTGTAATAACTTAATGGCCACAGGAAGCTATTTTGAACTCCTTTTATGGCATTGAGATATCAGCAATTGTTTTGTTCATGCTCATATTGGAAGAAAGGGACCAATAATAAAAAGTAGGATCAAAAAATTCATTTGTATGGTGTAAGTTCCTGTAACCTTTAAAAAGAAAAGATTGGATCAAAATTGACTGCTGTGTAAAGACCAGAGAAATTAACTCACTTTTTAAGAATAAATCTTTTGCATTATCAGTCATCTGATAAGATATCAGCTGTTCTGTAAAGATCATTCTTTGAATGGGAGGATTTGTATATTTAAGGGTTATTTGAGGATTTGTATCAGGTGGCAACAGTAATCCCCTAAAATTACCTCAAGTCACAGAGAAATGGCATTGACTAAAGCTTATCAGGAAGTTTAAGTGCTATAATTTGGAGAAGTATGTGGTTGACTGAAGGACCTCCAATAGGATGGAAGAAATAAACATGGCCTATGAAAGGTGATGAACATGGTGAGATGCAAGAGTAACTTTGAGCCTCGGTGGTTCAGAGGATAATGCCTCCTAAAGTACTACCAGCTGCCTGGTGTCAAACTTAAGGCCCATGGGCTGGATCTGGCCCGCGGAGTGCTTAAACTGGCCTGCAAGGCCAGCCTGGAAATAGCAATGGACCAACCCGCAATGCCTCTGGCAGCAAAAATGGGATGCTGAGGGGGCACATAGCCATCTGTGGCCCACTTTCAGCCTGGATGGCCTCCTGCAGCATGGTGCTGGCCAAACTGGGGCACAGGGAGCTCATGTGAGGCCCCTGGTGCCCTGTTTTGGCTAGCAGGGTGCTTCAGGAGGCGTCCATCCCATCTTTCCCCACTTGCCCAGCCTGCAGAGGAGAACTGCAATGCTGATTTAGCCCTCAAAGAAATCCAGTTTGACACCCAAGGTATAGAGGAAGAGATTGAACTAGAAAACTCTAAGCTCCATTCCTACCCTATTATTATTGTTTGATGAGAAAAATATAAAGAAATAAGAGGAAAAAGGCAGAGTGGTCGAAATGCTTTAATATAGCAAGGGTATATTTTGTCCAGTGCTGTCAAAAGATTTATTTTTATGAAATTTACTACGTGCATATGTATGTATGTATGTATGTATGTATGTATGTATGTATGTATGTATTAATTATTGATACTTATATGGCTGTTCTGACTATCAGTTCTGGACTGACATGGGGTTTTTAATTTGTTTTATTGTTGTCTAAATTTTTAAATATTTATTGAGTTCAGTTTAACCTATTTTTAAATTTTATGCTTTGTGTTTTTTATTGTTGTGAGCCGCCCCGAGTCCCTCGGGAGAAGGGCGGCATATAAATCTTAATAAACCTAAACCTAAACCTAAACCATATGCCACCCTTCTCCCGAAGGACTCAGGGCGGCTTACACTC
>JANHFR010001833.1:69605-85258 GCA_032468015.1 Mimophis mahfalensis | reverse complement strand
AGGGCGGGGCCACTTTTCCCCCTCGTAACTCGAAAAATTCATCTGTCGAGTAGCTTGTAAGTAGAGGGACCACTGTATAGATTATGTGAGCAGACAGATAGGTCTGCTGAGGTGTGGGGGAATTGTTATTAGCTGATTGTGAGGGATGGGTAGGGGGGATGGGAAGGGGTAAGTGTTTGTACTGTTTAATGTTGTATGCTTGTTTTGAACCTGTAAATTTAATAAAGTATATTTTATATAATTAAAAGAAAAGAATAATAAGACTCCAGGGACAGATGGGCTGCCAGTAGAGATGTATAAATCATTGATTAGTACGTTGGGGGAAACAAATGTTGGAGGTTTTTAATGAGGTGTTAATGGAGTTTAAAATACTGGAGTCGTGGACAGAGGCATGCATTGCAGTTATCCCAAAAGAAAGTGCAGAACCCCAGCAAATTAAAAACTACAGGCCTATTTCTTTATTGAATGCCGATTATAAAATTTTTGCTGCGATTATGGCTGAAAGATTAAAGAAATTTTTGATGAGGTATATTCACTCGGATCAAAATGGCTTCGTACCAGAAAGAAATATAAAAAATAACCTAAGAATTATAATTGATGTCCTGGAATATTATGAATTACATACAGAGAAACAATTGGCATTAATGTTTTCAGATGCTCAAAAAGCTTTTGACAACATAAATTGGGAATTGATGTTTTGATAATTAGATAAGATGAATTTTGGTGATAGATTTGCAGGAGTGATTCGAGCAATTTATTCAAAACAGACGGCCAGGATACTCATAAATGGTGAGGCAACAGAAGGCATAGTAATAGGAAAAGGTATGAGACAAGGATGCCCACTGTCTCGGCTGCTTTTTATTTTAACTCTAGAAACATTGAGAGAGATCAGGTCAGGTCAGATATGGACATAAAAGGATTGAGAGTCATAAAAGAGCAATATAAAGTGCAGGTGTTCACAGATGACCTGGCTTTTATAATAGAAAATTTAGTAATTATTTCAATCTTTTCCCACCACCAGTCCTGGGTCGTTTCACGAGCCACTTCCAACATTTCCCCATTATTGGAGCAGAATATATTAGGTGATTTATTTAGAGAATGTAGAATCATCTAATCATTCCATTCCACTCATAATAAAATATTGTGAGCAGAAATCTATCTTCAGATAATCTTGATGGAGTTAAATGTTTCTAACTTAATTGGGCAGAATTTGAAGACGGGACAATCTTAATGGTCATGTGTCTTACCTGATGGAAGATTCCCTTTTGGCTAGTGGAATGTCCCTTGAGCAAACCTATTTCAAAAGTAAAATGTTTTCGGCCTTATTTTTCTGAGAGGCCTCTGGAAGAAAGATAATTTCCAAGTGGGATCAATCCAATAAAGCATGTTGAAAAAATTGGAGCTGCAATCTAATGTTCTGTTGTATAACTCAAAAAATAATGCAAATTGTATCCAATTTGAAGGATGGGCATCTTCGTATCCACATTAAATGAGGAAAAGCTTCATCAAATGCTTCTAATCAATTTTTCATTTGCAGGTATGATTGTAATTGGTCAGAGAAGAAATATTGCTGTAGGGACATCTACAAATGGTGCAAATCACAAAATCCAGGGGTTTGTATAATTGTCTATAAATCTTGGCTCTGTAAATGTAAAGTATGTTTTATTTGATGTGATGCAAATATTTTCCAATAATGTGTTTATCCACTATTTGTATAACAGGGATCACTTGTTTGGTGATCTAAGAGGTTGAGCTTTTCTTATGTTGTCATCTTTTATTTACTTCTTAGTAACACATTTTAGGGGACGTGGTGGCTCAGTGGCTAAGATGCTGAGCTTGTCAATCAGAAAGGTCAGCCGTTCGGAGGTTTGAATCCCGAGTGCTGCGTAATGGAGTGAGCTCCTGTTACTTGTCCCAGCTTCTCCCAACCTAGTAATTCGAAAGCATGTAAAAATGCAAGTAGAAAAATAGGGGCCACCTTTGATGGGAAGGTAACAGCGTTCCATGCACCTTCATTGTTTAGTTATGCCAGCTACATGACTATGCAGACATCTTCGGACAGCGCTGGCTCTTTGGCTTTAAAACGGAGATGAGCACTGCCCCCTAGTACTTATGTGCCAGGGGAACCTTTACCTTTAACATATTTTAGTAGTGAATGCTTTAAATAAAAGCATTCTGCTACTCCCTAATGATGAATAAATACTTGAGATAAACATCTCCAGTTCTCAAACCTTGGCGTTGTTAAATCAGCATGACCATAGAAATATTAGAATGTTCTTAACCATAGACTACCCACCTCAGCCTCTTTCTTGAAATATATATTTAAAACTTACTTTATGACAATTGGGTTAAAATAGAAGTGTATTCCTGTCAAGATTTGTTATTGCTATTGTAAAATAAATTGTGAGATAGTAAGATGATGATACATTATTTATTTATAAAATTTATTGGCCACCCATCTTACAATAGGGTAATTCTGGGTAGCTTACAATTAGTTCTAAACTAAACCATAAAAAGCTAAAACCTTATAGCCAAAGACACATGGGGAGGCATGGGGGCAAGTAGGATCTATTATTACTTAATCAACCATTTCCATTGCACTGTTCCCCCACCGGGGCCCCAAGTCTACTGGCATAGTCACATCTTTAGGCCCTTATTAAAAGTTAGGACAGTTGGAACAACTCTCACACCAGGGGGCAAGATATTCTACACCAGGCAAGTTGAACTCAAGGCTCATGGGCCATATCATGCCTGTGATTAATTTAGATCTGGCCCATGGGGCTGCCCTAGAGATGGTGAGGGACCGGCCCCGCAGCTTCAACTCCAGCCTCCCTCTGGGCCACCCTTTCCTCAACAGCCCCTCTTCGCCAAATAAGCTTGGAACCCCACTTTCTTTCCCCTGAGAGTTGTCCCCGGTGGTGCCTTGCCTACTGTTGCCTCCGTGGGGTGAGTGGATGCAATGAGAGCCTCGACCAGTGGTGGCCTGCCTGCCTGCTTCTTTACCATCACCTTCAGGCTGGGCCAAGGCCACTGGGGGCAGCTTGAAGAGGAGGAGGAACAGCTGGCCAAGGCGTCCGAGTCCAGCTCCTGCAGGACTAGTACTGGCACTGGCACTACTGCCGGGGCCCCAAAATGGAGAGTGGGAGAAATTGAGATCACCGCAATTTTTACCCCTTTCCCGTCTGGGATGGTGGCAGCTGGGGAGAGTAATGAGTAGTAGCCACAGAGACCACTGCCATCCCTTAACCTCTTCCATTCCCCCTACAAGGAGCGCTTGGCTCCCTAGGTGGCTCTGCTGTGGGAGTTCAACTGCTACACAGTTGAATGCAGAGGTGTCAACGGGGAGCGTAGGTGGGTCATGTGTGCACTTCCCAGACCACGTTCCAGCCTTCATTCACCAGCCACCTCCATCTGCCAGCCTGTCCCAGAATGGTCGCTTCCAGATGTGGTCTGTTGGGCTACGAATTTTTCCCATCCCCCATCCACAAGCAGCAAAACCTGCTTTTGCATGCAGTTATTCTTAAACACTTTCCATATTTATATTGCAAATAAAAATGGCCTCTAGGTGGCTGGCTCAGCCCCTTCCTTCTTTCCCTCCTCCTTCCTTCATTTCTTTCCTTCTTTTCTTTCATTTCCCTCCTTTTCCTACGCCTTTCCTTCCTTTCTTCTTTCCTCCCTTCTTGCATTCCCTCTCCCAACAACTCTCTTGTTCGGCTGCTGTGGAGGAAGGCCCTACCGCACACTTCCAGCCCAGGAAGCCCTCACACACTCACACATGCACCCACATCCACCCCATTTCAAGCTTGGAGACTTTTGTTCATATCTCAGCTTGCAAACTGCCAATCGTTCCTAGGCTTGGAGAGAAGGACCTCTCCTTTCTCACTGATAAAAGTCTCCAAATGTGAAATTTGATGTGTTGTGTGTGCACACACGCACGCTTGGCTACTAGCAGTGTGGCTAGGCGAGGAACTTGTGGGGCAATGAATTGTCCCCATAGCAAGATAGAATTAGTCAGTGAGACTTATTTTAGAATATACTGTACATTCTAAAATGGGTTGGAATAATAGATAATCCCCAAGTGCTTCCCAAAATGTTTTCATCATGGCCCCACCTCTGTGATTTTTCAATAAACTAATTGTTCCTTTGCTCAGAATAAAGCTGCTGTTATATTTTAAAAATAAACTTATTGCATGTTATTTTCTTCCTTAGTCGTGTAGGAGACTCCCCAATAGCAGGAGCAGGGGCATATGCTGATAGTACAGCTGGAGCTGCAGCTGCTACTGGTGATGGAGATATCATGCTGCGCTTCTTGCCCAGGTTTTTATACATTATTAACCTTTGAATATAGTTTTGAATATGCTTGAATACTTTTGCATTTGACTACCTGTGTAAAAAAATAAATACAAGTGGAAATAAATCAGTCACTTTAATTTATAAACTTAGAACATTTCAATTAAGAGTTAATAGATTGTTTTTAAAATGGCATTCTTTATTGATCACATTTATATCCTGCCACAATCTAAATTGACCTTGGGGTAACCAAAGCCAACCTAATCAGTTTGTTGTAGTGCTGTCTCTGCACTGAAGATCTAATTCACCATTCTACGGTATCTTACTTTGGAAAGAGGCATATTTGATAGCAGTAGCACTTAGACTTATATATCATTTCACAGTGCTTTACAGTCCTCTGTAAGTGATTTACAGAGTCAGCCTATTGCCCCCTACAAACTGGATCCTGATTTAGTATTTGTTACAGCACCATTCTTTTTCATATTATATTGAATTATTCCTTCATTTTCAGATGGGAAATAGAGAAACAAACTTAGATTAAACTGTAGCAAAACTGAATTGTTGTCATCATTAAAGATCAGTCAATTTAGAAATATTGGATGCAGTAGTTACCCTTAATGGGGCCACATTAAAAGAGTTGGTTTAGGGTTTGTGATCCACCTAGAAGGAAACTGCTGAAGCAGGTAGAAAGCAAGGCCAAAGGTCCCTTGCCCCAGCTTTTGCTGGTGCACCAATTACGATCCTACCTGGACTAGTCTGACAATAGTATGTATTGCCATGATTGCCAGTCAGCTACAGTACTGCAAAAGTTGCTCTGTGCAAAATTGCCTTTGATTTGGAACAATCAACGAATATAGAATATGGCAGTGGACATCAGGTTTTCACCAAGCAATGAAAAATGAAAATGTATTATAAATACTATCAATAACAAAAATTAGTAAAATGTACTTGTACTTTTATATCCTTAAATACAATAATATTAAAATAGTTACACTGACCGGTTAAAAACAGGGCAGATAATTTAAATACCGCTCACAATAAGACGTTAGCTTATTTAAAAATAGTTTTAACAAATTTAACTCTATATTTGATGCCAAAATGGGTGGGTTCCAAGGATAGAACACCCATGCAAATTTAGGTGTAGTTGTGGTTGCTATTGCTTCATTTGTCAAAGAGGAGAGGATTAGAAGAAGAATCTCCTTGTTTGTAGGGGAAAATTCTCAATGAAGAAATGTTTGAAAACATTATTTTCTCAGCTAAAATGCACTTATTTGTACACTGAAGGATGTAGATTGTCAATTCAATTTTCTGTATTTGTAGTTATCAAGCAGTGGAATATATGCGACTTGGACTAGACCCAACAATGGCATGTCAGAAGGTTATTTCTAGAATCCAGAAATATCACCCCTACTTCTTTGGTGCTGTTATTTGTGCCAACACAAGTGGAAGCTATGGTACTGCTTTTAGTTTTTTTTGTTTGTTTCTCTTAGGAACAATTTCTAAGTTCATATAGGTATGGTTGTGCTTACAATATCTATTGTTATGCTACCATTGATATGAATAAGTTTCCTATGAAAATGGCTAAATAAAATGTTCACATTCTTTTTCGGAAAGTAGCATCTGACCTAGGCCCACTTCAAAGCAATCAAAGATCAGTCCTGCTGGGTATCTCATTAGTAAACCCTTGGATCACTGAGAAGGGTAATTTTGCTAATCAGTATGGCCTGTTGGGCTAGGTTGCTCAGTGCAGTTCTTTTATCTCTGATTTCCTGCAGTTCATATTTGAAAGATTAAATATACAGAGGTTCATTACATTCACTAATATTAAGATGTAAATTGAAATAAAGTTGCAATTATACTTTTAAAAGATATGAAGTCTATCGAACTACTTTGAGGTGGATTCCCTTTTAAAAGTGAAAAGATTTCTGAGAGAAAATTCAATAATGGTATAACTAAGTCTATAAAGAAATCATTACATCACAGTAGAAAAGTAGAATCCCTAAATGTTAAAAGTACCAGGAGGCAGATTAATGCAATAGCCATTGTTTATTCTCTCAACTTTTCTTTTTCCTGCCACAGGTGCCGCGTGCAATAGAGTCCCAGGATTCACACAGTTCCACTTTATGGCTTCTAACCCTATTCTGAACCAGCCATCTGAGCAAATAGTAGACTGCATTTAACTTTTTTTCTATCCCTCCTTCTCTTAATGGATGTCCCTAAACTCAACCCAGTGGAAGAAATGAAGATTCACAATTTAATCCTAATATACTATTGGAATTAAGCTGCACTGCATTCAATAGAAATTATTTCTATCTAAGTTTGTTATACAAATAAATGATTAGGTTCAGTCAAGTTGAACAAAAACAGAAAGCAACTTTTCTCAATGACTTTCTGAGCTACTTTTTGCAATAACATTCATTTTTAAAGATACTTTGCAACATTAGAGAGCTTAATGATTTTTCTCCTAACTCAGTTCTCTATTTTGCATAACATTCTAATGTAAGAGAAGCTAATCCTCAAATAGACAAAATGTAGCCATTGCTTACATTGTTTACTATTTTACCCTGAAAATAAATCCTTGATTTTATTTTCAATAAAATCCATTTTTATTTTTATTTTATATTTATTTTCAATAAATTCCATTGTTCTTTACAATATTTTTTCTGCTACTGAAGTTGGACTATGAACCCCATAGCATCCTACCTTATTCCCACTCCTCTCAAATAACTACCAGTGCTTTCTGTAAACATGGTCTTGCCACAATCTATTTAATTACCATAATTTGTGTTAAGTAACCATGAACCAGGAATTATTGCTCAGCCTGACCTACACTGCAGTAATGAGTAAAATCAACATGTTGGCTTGTGGCTTTCGAAAGAAAAGTATGGCCTGATTATGGGGAAAGTCTGGGAGAAGTCAATTGGGTTATATCCTAAATGGTAAAACTCCTAGAAGATGTCTGAAAAAAAAAACACTCAGAGATTCAATCATAATTCCAAGTTGATTAGAAGATGGGCTTTGGTCACTGTCATCCAGATGAGAAGACCAAAGTACTAGCTTTTGTATCACTCAATGATTATGAGCTGAATCTGAAGGGTCACCTTTTTTCCCCCCCAGAGTTTCTACCCATCAAACTAACATGCTGCAGATCCCATCAGCCAAAGAAGGTTGGGGTGATGGGGACTAGAAGACATTTTCTGCAGAGGCCCCTGCTCTGTGGAACATCCTCCTTTTGGAGATTAGAATAGGTCCAACCCTATTAACTTTTTGTAAAGATTTAAAAACCTGGCTCAGTTTCATGCACCAAGGGCTATATTGTTAATGGGCCAAATATTTTGCTCTTTTTTATACTTCGAATTAGATCTTTAAATTTAAATATATTTGTAATTTTTATTGTTCTTATTGTTTTTTAAAACATTAATTTTAATAGTAATAAATGTTTTGAATTGTAAGCTACACAGAGTAATATACTGAGGCAGCTGTAGAAATCAAATAAATAAAAACACTAGATACACTAGTGTTTTGTTTGTTTTTTGCTAATTGGTTGACTTATGAGACGTAAAAATAAAAAAGAACCGCAGGATTTTTTTCTCTTCAGCTCCTCAAACTGATCTTTTAAGAATAGGCCTACCAATACTTCAATAGAAGAAATGTTATTCAAAGGTTTTTGGGGATTATAATCACAGACACAGTAGAAACATACCTGCTAAAAGACATTACAAGATTTTGGTCCAGGGTGCAGCTATATCAATGGGATAATCATTTTGATTTTTTTTTTAAATTAGACTCATGTGCTTATAAATAATTGTCAAATATTGAATGAGATCATAATGTATAAATAAACTGCATGCTGATTTTCTCAGTTCTTTCCCATTAGTTGCTTTTATTGGAGTTGGTATGGGTTTAAGTTTAATACCTGGCTGATACCCAGTTACTCTTTATCTTTAAGACTACTAATAAAGGTTGTTTTTCCATTTGTTTCTAATTTTTAACTGGATCCTGAGCAGCTAATCACATTTTGTTACACTAAACCTTAACAGATATACCCAGATTTTAAAAACAAAAAACACTATGGTTCAATATATGTATATTAATACTAAATATAATCTTTCCCAGCCTGACATTTCCAGAAGTATTGAGAACATACTCCCATTGTGTTAACCTTTTGACCCTCACCTGATAAATCCATCATTTTCAATGATTTTAGGCAGCATTGTCGTAGCTTGTTCTAAATAAGATTCTGTATTTTTGCTTTTTTTGTTATGATTGTATCAGTATAACCATGCAGTTTAATAGAGACATTGTAGAAATAGATCATAATAGCCTTTATACATATTTCTTGGAATTTTTCCTTTATGCCACTTATGAACAGCAAATCTATTTGTAATTGTAGGCAAGCACATTCTCTTGAATTCACTGTATGGATTTGCCCCAAGGAGCCAATTATGTCAGTTACTTTGAATCTCCATTTTTATCTATTGTGGAATGGAAAAGGTTTAGGTACTCTTGCATTAAAAAAGAAAAAGAACAAAATTGCCCTGTGTAAAATACTGAAGAAAATTATTGTTCATGAAGGCTTTTAAGGATGAGAAAAAAACAACTCTATTATTACCCCTTATTCCTTTTAACCTTCCTGAAATAAGTACTTTTCAGTAGTACTTCATATTGTGGAACAATACAAATTTCTGTATCTCTTAATGGACTTTATGCCACAACTTTCAGTCACAATAATTTTGTCTTTGAGCCATAATTAATTACATTAGAATTTTGCTTCAGTGTGCTTTAGGGAACCAATTAAAGGAAAATAAGAATGGCTAGTGAAGTTGTAATTTGTTTTTAATACTAAAGAAAAGCAAAAGTTTTATAACTCAGTCATAGAATAGTTTGTATAAAAGAAATGCTGCCCTCAATTTCTGTTATTCCCATACTGGACTGGAAAAAACCAGAAATGAACTTATATTAGTGTTGCCAAGCAAACTTAAAGGACTTGCCCAGATGATCATCAGGGGTCAAGCCTGGCTCAAAGGTACAATCGATTCAATATTATTTAGCATTAGTCTAAGTATGATGTTGATTTTCATAGTGAAAATATTTAATATGTAACAAGCATTGTAGTGTACCTGCATGCATATATAGTTAATGTATAAATACATTTTTAACATGTTCTTCAAATCTGCATTGTATTTCAACCCTATCCACCATGATGGCTGTTCAAGGTTTATATTAAATCTGAGAATTAATGGAGATTTGAACCAGTTATTCTTAGTCGTATTCCAACTTTGAAAGGCATTTAGAAAGTGAGTTATTTAATGAAGCAAAATGCCACACAAACTTTTTAATATTCATTTCTGATTCTGAATTCCATGTATTCAACACTGTGCTACCTACTTATGCAGATTTCCCTTGAATCCAGTGAGATTGAGGTTTAAGTGTTAGGAAAGTTTGTGAACACAAGGTCTACACACAAGATTTCAATTATGCATGACTAAAATTGGAAAAGTCACAAGGTATTTGGAATGTAATACTGGATCCTTTCATATATTGACTGCAGGTAAGATCATTAATAAGAGAGAAAGACAAGATTTTTCTTCAGTTAAACTAACGTTCCTTCAAAAAATGACTTCCTCAGACTCAGATTTTTTTTTTCTGAAGCTGTTGACATTTATAAACTATGCATTGCTATTTGAGGAATTTGGAGGAGCGAGATTCCTATTTTAAAATTTATATTCCCACTGCTATCTAGACAGTACTCTTTATAAAGCCTCTGTATCATTGAATGTCAACAAAAATGATCCCAGCTGCCTCAGATCCTAGAGGGGACCCATATTTTAACAACTCTACCAAACTGTCTCACTTATATTTCTGGAAACCCTGAATGGCTAATTATTATGAAACTCAATTGTATGTATGGTGTTGAAGGAATGACATTATCTCGGACCTCTTCAATTTAAAGGCATAGTCTGTGGGATGCAAGAATTAGTATATATTTTAATTCCACTGTACCTTTCAATATTGAAGGAAAAAATATGTTTTGTCAATTGTCACTTTTATGTCTTTACCAGTGATTCTATTCATCCCCTTAGAATTGAAGAAAGTTGTTCTAACAGGCAGGCTCTATATGCTATGATTCATTTTAAAAAAGTTACATCACTGAATAAAATCTATTACTTCCTACCTCTAGTCTTGGGTAGCTTCTAAATTATTCAGCTCCAAAATGAACTTGAAATTAATATAACTTTTACTGGCATGGTTGTCCTTTATTAGGCATAATATAGACCTATAGTACAGACTTGGAGCTTAAATTCAACTTGTTTCTAGAAAATTCGAAGGGACTTTACAGTTGTTTCCTGGTTAGTATGAATTGCACTTATGGATCAATGGCATGCTTAGTAGCATGTCTTATTCACATTTTTAATAATACTTCCTGAGTGTTTTTCATTTATAATAGTTTTATCACATTTAAAACAGCAATTTAGGGAGACAAGCTTAAATTTTCTTGGCAATAGCTTCCTTCACAGGAAAAAAACCCCTAAATGAAGGCTAGAAATACTCTAAACTATAATTGAATCAATCATTTTGCATAGCTCAACAGGCATTTTAAGTACAAAAAAAGAAAATAGGTATATTTCATGCCAATGATAGCAGTAATTCCTACTATTTAGGTGGCCATGGTTAAAATCATACTGGTATTTTAAGATGCCCCATTGTGGATAGAATGCACCAGTTGATTATACAAAAATAAGATGCTGTTCTTGAAACTAAATTGCTCCCCTAAACTATACACTTCTAAAATTCTGACTTTTTAAAATTCAAGCCATTTACACTAATAGAACTTTAAAAACCTCAAGGCTGTAGTCTAAATTCAAGTACTGATAGTCCTCAATTAATGACCATTTAACAGTTTAAAATTATGACTCCTTGGGAAAAGTGACTTATGATCTATACTTCTGCCTAATGACTACTGCACCACCTCTGTGGTCACATGATTGAAATTTGGGTGCTTAGCAACCAACTTGCATTACAACAAGCTGTAGCATCCTACTGTCATCTGATTTGCAACCTATTTTGCCTTTTTTTGACAAACCACTCATTGAGAAGAAGCTAGATTGGATTAATGACAATGGTGATTTGCTTAATGGCTGCTATCAACTTTGTAAAATCAGATCTGACTTAACTTACAATTGCAACAAATTATGAAGGAAATTCCAATACCAATTGTGGTTTTAAATAGATGATCACCTGTACGATAGACAAATATGAGCATTTAAAATTCTCTAACAATTTCTGAAGTTTGTCTATTTGATACAAAGACAGTACTCAGCGATTTATCTTTGTTTTAAATTCTTTTGTCAACTGACAAAAATGATTTACAATAATGTCAAGCATTTTTGCAAATTTAGTCTGTAAGCATTTGAGCTCTGCATAAAACAAATACTAAAATGGATGTGCAAGTAAAATGAAAGCCAGTCCCTGCCCTGGAGAAAAAGTTGTCAAAGCAAATTGATTTGGCTTTGAGGTGTGCTGTATATGTATTATTACCCTTCTTGGATTTTTCCTTCCTAGAAGAAAATGATGTGTCTAAAACAATTTGAATATACAGTATTTCCTGCAAAGTCTGAGCTCCGTGAGCATCAACCTCCGTTCCCTTTGCAACCAGGGTTTGTTTTCTTTTCCTGGAATGCTTAATGAACTCCTTGAGTTTAAGGCGCCTCCATTTGTGCAGTAGCCACCCTATATTGGATGTCCCACTATTGCCTACTATTTGTCACAGGTTCTTTTACCTATGAATTACCCAATTCAGTGGGGTCAAAACACAATAGAGCCAATGCAAGTATTCACAAGCTATTACTCACTGCTCACCACTATTCTACTCTTCACCATCGCCACTCCTACTGCTGCTCCTCCTTGTGGGTCCTACTAGTTCCATTCCTTATAAGTATTGCTATTATCTCTAACTACTTCAGGCTGCTTTATTTTCACCCAGCTCTCAGCACAGCCTTTATAGTTAACATTGTCATGGCTTTAAGAGTTCTTAAAGAGACAGGACAGCAGCACAGGTGCTGGCCATTTTCTGGGCACTCTATTCTCTCACAATATTTTGCATGAAATACTTAAAAAGAAGTACATTTGGCAGGCATTGAAGTTTTTTATAATTCCAATATAGGTTTGCTGCGTAACATTCAAGTGGTGATATTAAACTTTAAGCTTTAAACAGATTAGAGCTTGACTCTCTCAAGGACCACTTTTGCTGTTTTGCATCTGTTAAGTTAGAGGAACAAGAAAAGGAGACCTTGGTTGTTAAGTATTTGAATCTTTTTGGCAGGAAATCCAAGCAAGCCTATTGGTTGGAGGGCTGGTCCCAACAGTATATAAAGAGTTGAGTTTTTCCCAGACTGTTGCTGGGTCCTAACCATGATTAAAAGAGCTGTTGTGTGAAATCACTCTTGGCTACCGAGTCCTCATTCTGCACTAGATCTCCGGATCTAACACTGGCGATGAGGATGGGATTCTGAGGCACGAGCCAGCATGAGCCAGCAAGTTCCGGAGCATCGAGCCATGCCATGGCTACCTACTCCACTCCCGCACCGTTCCAGCAGAAGACTGAAAAATGGGAGGAATATATGACCTGTTTCGAGTGCTCCCTCCACGCCACAGAGCTTGGCAGTGTCTCAGATGACCAAAAATGGGCGCTCTTCCTCACCCACTGCGGCAGCACCATCTTCAGCGTCGCTAAGGCTTTAGCGAGCCCAACACCGGTGATGGCGGTGTCCTGGATGTCACTACAGATGGCGCTGAGGAAGCACTACTCCCCGGCACTATCTAAATATCTCCACCGAATTGAGCTTTGGCAGAGGGTCCAGAGAGAGGACAAGTTGATCAACGACTTCATCGCAGTGCTACGAGCGGCAGCTATACCGGCCGAATTCAGAGACCTAGACAAGGCTCTGATAGAGCAAGTGATCCGCGGGGTCACTGACACCCACCTCCGGAGACTTCTCCTAGCCTGCCAGGACCTGACCCTGACGATCATACTGGATGAGGCAAGGGCACACGAATCGTCCACATCCGCTGCAACCGCCCTGCAGCGACCCCAATTGACCCAGGGTGCAGTGAAAACGGCCACCGTACACCACGAGGAGGCCAGCACCAATGAAGATACGGCATCGGAAGAGGACGTGTATGCTACCGAGGGGGCAAACCCAGAGAGAAGCCCCCGCAACTGCGCCAGTTGTGGCGGACCCCACCAAAGGTCCCATTGCAGATTCAGGGAAGGGATTTGCTGCCACTGTAACAAGCGGGGGCATATCACCAGAGCCTGCTGAGCGGGAAACCCAGTGAGCCGAGCAGAAAACCCAGAGAGAAATTTCCCGCCAAAGGAAATGGCAGTGAAAAGTAAAAGAGCCAATCAGAAGCGCCATTTTAATGGTGGCGCCAAGTTCAAAAGGACTGAAGCGCATACACTGAATGTCAACCAAGCAAGCACAGAGAGAGGGGAGAAGATCTACACGACCGTGCAGATCGATGGAAGAGACTGCCACATGGAGATCGACTCCGGATCACCAATCTCCATCGTCTCCTGGGATTGGATCCAGCAAGCCTTCCCCAGTCTCCAGCACCGAGACCTCAAGCCGCAGCACATCCGAATCTGAGACTGCCAAGGGAAAACCCTCCCAGTGGCAGGCCAGAGGGAATTCCTCATCCGCTACAGCGAGGCGTCAGCCCGGCTACCCCTCACCGTAGTCCACGGCTGTTTCCCCAGCCTCCTGGGGATGAACTGGTTCCTGGCGTTCGGACTGGGCATCACTGGCGTGCACAGCGTCACCGGCCATTCCAACAACACGACCACCCTACAGGACGACCTTCTGACTGAGTTCAGAGACGTTTTCGAGAACGGACTGGGCAGGTACGTGGGGACCCCTATCTCTTTCGGACTTGACCCCAGCATTGCCCCAATTTGGTTGAAGGCCAGGTGGTTCCCCTTAGCCCTCAAGCCCAAGGTCAAGAAGGAGTTGGACAAGCTCATGGCCCAGGGAATCCTAGTCCCTGTGGACCATGCCAAATGGGAAACCCCGATCGTGACGCCAGTCTAACCAGACGGGTCGGTCCACATCTGCGTGGACTACAAGTGCACGATCAACAAGGTCTTGCAGCTGAGCACCTATCCAGTCCCCGTTATCCACCATCTACTGCACTCCCTGGGGCCGGGAAAATTTTTCGCGAAACTAGACCTGGCCCAGGCATATCAACAACTGCCAGTTGATGATGCCACTGCAGAAGCCCGGATAATAGTAACCCACTGGAGCACTTTTAAGTGCACGTGCCTCTAATTCGAAGTCAGCATCGCACCAGGACTGTTCCAGAGCACCATGGAAAGGCTCCTCCATGGTCTTCCGGGGGTCATGCCATATTTTGATGACGTACTAGTCATTGCCAATGACCAAAGTCAACTAAAGGAAAGGCTAGCTGCCGTCCTAACAAAATTCAGATCGGCTGCCGTTCGCATCAAAAGAGAAAAATGCTTACTGGGGTCCCCTCCGTAGACTTCCTGGGCTACTGCATTGACCAGAAAGGAATCCACCCCACCGAAAGCAAGGTCAGGGCGATCAAGTACACCCCAACCCCAAGTCCAAACAAGAACTCCAAGCCTTCTTGGGACTTTGAAATTTCTATGCGGTCTTCCTTAAAGACAAAGCCACCGCTGCCGAGCCCCTCCACAAGCTCTTATCCCCAAAAACCACATGGAAATGGGGAAAAGAAGAAGAACTGGCATTCAGAGCTGTCAAAAATTTGCTTTCGCAGGACAGTTCCTGATCCAGTATAACGCCACCCTTCTGCTCGTCCTTGTCTGCGACGCCTCACCTTTCGGTGTGAGTGCTGTCCTTGGCCACAGACTGCCCAATGGCCTGGAAGCACCCATCACATTTTACTCTCGGACATTGTCACCCGCCGAAAGGAACTACAGCCAGATCGACAAGGAGGCGCTGGCAGCAGTCCCAGGAGTCAGGAAATTCCACGACTACCTGTATGGGAGGGAATTTGACCCGGTGACTGACCACAGACCATTGCTTGGACTGCTGGCTGGAGACCGACCGACGCCTACAGCCCTATCGCCCAGGATGTAGCGTTGGGCACTCTTCCTATCTGGCTACTCCTACCACCTGAGCCATCACCCCGGGAAGGTCATGGAAAGCGCCGATGCGCTCAGCCGCTGTCCCCTACCAGACCACATCAACGAAGTGACAACGGAAGCCACCGTCCTCCTTTTGGACATTTTGGACTCAGCCCCTGTCACCTCAGCCAAGGTGGCTAGAGCCGCCAGCAAGGATACAGAACTGTGGACTCTCACCAGTTGGGGGAAGGGG
>JANHFR010001833.1:55862-69505 GCA_032468015.1 Mimophis mahfalensis | reverse complement strand
TGACTGCTCTTTAGAAGGCCAAATCCTGAAAATGAAACTTAAATACTTTGGCCACCAAATGAGAAGGAAGGACTCACAGGAAAAGAGTCCAATGCCAGGAATGATTGAGGTAAAAAGAAGGGGACGACAGAGAATGAGGTGGCTGGATGGAGTCACTGAAGCAGTCAATGTGAGCTTAAATGGAGTCTGGGGGATGGTAGAGGACAGGAAGGCCTGGAGGGACATTGTACATGGGGTCACGATGGGTCGGACATGACTTTGGAACTAACAACAACAATAGCAACCTCTTCTTATTTAGATATAACATTTCCATTTTGGCTTTGTGCTCTCTTTTGTCCCATCTCTCTATTTTATATTGCTCTTCTATCGTTTTGCTATGAATTGTAGTCTCCATGGATCTGAAGTTATCTGTGCTCTATAAAGTGCCATGTCTTCTGTTGATATTAAACAATGAGCCCTGGTATAGATTTAGAATTATTTCAGGCTTAATGTATCGACCAAAGTAGAACACAAGGCTTATTTGAAGCTTGACCAATTAAATACAGTTGATTATTAATTGTCCACATGGGAGATAAATGTTTGACAGTCTTTCGTTCTTAATAATTTTGTACACACCTACGGATACAAACTATGAATTGTTTCTTCTTCCATGCTCCCACATGTTATCCCTCTTTGTAGTTGAACTCTGCCATTTATTCTATACCCCAAACAGTTAAATACTTTCTTAGCATTAAACTTTGGATGATTTCATATATTTAAAGATAAGGAGAGAGACACAATAGTGTTTATCTGAGAATAGCAGAATTTTAGGAAATATGATTCATAAAGAGCATTACTAGATGTTTGTCAACAGTTTAGCTTTTTTTACAGCCGTTGTATTAAAGCAGAATTTTCTTAAAGCCATTTGAAAATCTACAGCTCTTCCTTTCCTTCCCTTAGATAGAATGCAAATTTGAAGCAAGAATGGAGAAAAGTAGCACCTTTCTCTTGTTGATAACACAACCTATTTATAGTATCTTCCATCAAAAAGGGGAAGGGAGTTCTTATTCTAAGTATTTGCAGGAAGAATATTTATCTGGGGGGAAAGTAAGATAGAAATAGAGCAAAGTATAACCAAGTTTTGAATGTTTCTAATATATACCAATTTATACTTAAGGATGTTACATAAAAATGCAATTTCAGTTTATACTGGTGAAGAATAAAAAGGCTTATGCTGAACTTTATCTAGAAGCCTGTTTCCATCTACTCTCAAAGAAGAGAGTTGTTCTCTTTTCATTTTTTGTTCATCCATATATCTGAAAACACATTCCTGGCCTTTGTTCTCTGCTCAGTTGATTTATTCCTCACAAGCTCTTAAACTAGCAGAATTCTTGTTAAGTATTTGAATCTTTTCGGCGGGAAATCCAAGTAAGCCTATTGGTTGGGGGGCTGGTCCCAACAGTATATAAAGAGTTGAGTTTTTCCCAGCCTGTTGCTGGGTCCTAACCATGATTAAAAGAGCTGTTGCGTGAAATCACTCTTGGCTACCGAGTCCTCATTCCGCACTAGATCTTCGGATCTAACACTGGCGACGAAGGTGGGATTCTGAGGCACGAGCCAGCGAGCTCCGGAGCACCAACCTGCGCCATGGCTACCTACTCCGTTCCCCCACCATTCCAGCAGTAGACCGAAAAATGGGAGGACTACATGACCCGTTTCAAGTGCTCCCTCCATGCCGCCGAGCTTGGCGGCGTCTCGGATGACCGAAACCGGGTGCTCTTCCTCACCCACTGCAGCAGCACCGTCTTCAGCGTCGCTAAGGCTTTAGCGAGCCCAACACCAGTGATGGCGGTGTCCTGGACGTCATTACAGACGGCACTGAGGAAGCACTACTCCCCGGCACCGTCTAAATATCTCCACCGAATCGAGTTTCGGCAGCGGGTCCAGAGAGAGGATGAGTCGATCAATGACTTCATCGCAGCGCTACGAGCAGCAGCTATACCGGCCGAATTCAGAGACCTAGATGAGGCTCTGATAGAGCAAGTGATTCGCGGGGTCACCGACACCTGCCTCCGGAGATGTCTCCTAGCCTGACAGGACCTGACCCTGATGATTGTATTGGACGAGGCAAGGGTGCACGAATCGTCCTCATCTGCTGCGACCGCCCTGCAGCGACTGCAATTGGCCCAGGGCGCCACCAAAACAGCCACCGTGCATTACGAGGAGGCCAGCATCGATGAAGATGCAGCATCGGAAGAGTATGTGTGTGCTCCCAAGGGGGCAAACCCAGACAGAAGCCCCCACAGCTGTGCCAATTGTGGCAGACCCCACCAAAGGTCCCATTGCAGATTCCAGGAAGTAATTTGCCACCGCTGTAACAAGTGGGGGCACATCTCCAGAGCCTGCCAAGCGGGAAACCCAGTGAGCTGAGCGGAAAACCCAGAGAGAAATTTCCCGCCAATAAGAAATGGCGGCAAAAAATAAAAGAGCCAATCAGAAGTGCCATGTTAATGGCGGCGCCAAGTTTGAAAGGACTGAAGCGCATACACTAAGCGTCGACCAAGCGAGCACAGAGAGAGGGGAAAAGATCTACACGACTGTGCAGATCGACGAAAGAGACTGCCACATGGAGATCGACTCCGGATCACCAATCTCCATCGTCCCCTGGGACTGGATCAAGCAAACCTTCCGCAGTCTCCAGCACCGAGACCTCAAGCTGCAGCACATCCAAATCCAAGACTACCAAGGGAAAACCCTTCCAGTGGCAGGCCAGAGGGAATTCCTCATCGGCTACGGCAATGCGTCAGCCCAGCTACCCCTCACCATAGTCCACGGCCGGTTCCCCAGCCTCCTGGGGATGAACTGGTTCCCGGTGCTCGGACTGGGCATCACCAGTGTGCACAGCATCACCAGCCATTCCAACAATGCGACCACCCTACAGGACGACCTTCTGACCAAATTCAGAGACGTCTTCAAGAATGGACTGGGCAGGTATGTGGGGACCCCTATCTCTTTCGGACTTGACCCCAGCGTTGCCCCAATTTGGTTGAAGGCCAGGCGGGTCCCCTTAGCCCTCAAGCCCAAGGTCGTGAAGGAGTTGGACAAGCTCGTGACCCATGGAATCCTAGTCCCTGTGGACCACGCCAAATGGGAAACCCCAATTGTGACGCCAGTTAAACCAGACAGGTCGGTCCGCATTTGCGCAGACTAGAAGTGCAGGATAACAAGGCCTTGCAGCTGAGCGCCTATCCAGTCCCCATCATCCACCATCTACTGCACTCCCTGGGGCCGGGGAAAATTTTCGCGAAACTAGACCTGGCCCAGGCATATCAACAACTGCCAGTTGATGATGCCACTGCAGAAGCCCAGACAATAGTAACCCACCGGGGTGCTTTTAAGTGCACGTGCCTCCAATTCGGAGTCAGCATAACACCGGGACTATTCCAGAGCACCCTGGAAAGGCTCCTCCATGGTCTTCCGGGGGTCATGCCATATTTTGATGATGCACTCGTCATTGCCAATGACCAAAGTCAACTAAAGGAAAGGCTAGCCGCCGTCCTAACAAAATTCAGATCGGCCAGCCTTCGCGTCAAAAGAGTAAAATGCTTACTCAGGGTCCCCTCCGTAGACTTCCTGGGCTACCGCATCGACCAGAAAGGAATCCACCCCACTGAAAGCAAGGTCAGGGCTATCAAGGACGCCCCAACCCCAAAGTCCAAACAAGAACTCCAAGCCTTATTGGGACTTTTAAATTTCTACGCAGTCTTCCTTAAAGACAAAGCCACTGCAGCCGAGCCCCTCCACAAGCTCTTATCCCCAAAAACTGCATGGAAATGGGGAAAAGAAGAAGAACTGGCATTCAGAGCTATCAAAAATTTGCTTTCGCAGGACAGTTTCCTGATCCAGTATAACGCCACCCTTCTGCTTGTCCTTGTCTGTGATGCCTCACCTTTCGGCATGGGTGCTGTCCTCGGCCACAGACTTCCCAATGGCCTGGAAGCACCCATCGCATTTTACTCTCGGACATTATCGCCCACCGAGAGGAACTACGGCCAGATCGACAAGGAGGCATTGGCAGCAGTCGCAGGAGTCAGGAAATTCCACGACTACCTGTATGGGGGGGAATTCAACCTGGTGACTGACCACAGACCGCTGCTCAGACTGCTGGCTGGAGACCGACCGACACCTACAGCCCTATCACCCAGGATGCAGCGCTGGGCACTCTTCCTATCTGGCTACTCCTACCACCTGAGCCATCGCCCCGGGAAGGACATGGGAAATGCCGATGCACTCAGCCGCTGCCCCCTACCAGACCACATCAATGAAGCGACAACAGACGCCACAGTCCTCCTTTTGGACATTTTGGACTCAGCCCCTGTCACCTCGGCCGAGGTGGCTAGAGCCACCAGCAAGGATACAGAACTGCAGACTGTCACCAGTTGGGTGAAGAGGGGGTGGCCGGCTAAGAGGAAAGGGGACAACTTCAAGACATATTTCACGAAGTGGGATGAACTGAGCTGCATGGGGGGGGTGTCTTCTGTGGGGTGACAGGGTAGTCATCCCGGCGAACCTGAGGGAGAGGGTACTGAAAGTGTTGCACACAAGTCACCCGGGGGTGGTAAGGATGAAGGGCCTGGCAAGAAGCTACATCTGGTGGCCTCTTATGGACAGAGATATTGAACTTTGGGTGGGAAAGTGCGGCCCATGCCAGCCCTCCAGACCAAACCCCCCCGGCAGCACCTGTGAGAGAATGGGACCAACCCTCAGGCCCCTGGCAGAGACTTCATATAGACTTCGCAGGCCTGTTCCATGGGCAAACCTTTCTAATAATCGTGGACGCTTACTCCAAGTGGCTGGAGGTCAGACTAATGAAAGGCACCACTGCCCGGGCTGTCATCACAGTATTGAGACAACTGTTTGCCACCCACGGCATTCCTGACATAGTTGTCTTGGACAATGGGCCACAATTTACAGCAACTGAGTTTGAGGGGTACCTTGACTCCCTAGGTGCCCGGCATGAACTCACAGCCCCCTTCTGGGCACAAGGGAATGGTCAGGCAGAACGCTTCACCAGAAGCACCAAGGAAGCCCTTTCACGACTAGGCCCAGGGGACTGGCAGGAGCGGATCGACATATTCCTGCTAGCCCAACATAACCTCCCATGCACGGCCACCGGAAAAAGCCCGGCGGAGCTCCTGATGGGCAGGCGGCTCCGATGCACCCTTGACCGGCTAAACCCCCAGTATTCCACTGACAGGTTCAAGGGGGAAGGCGAGAGACTCAGGGAATTCACAACAGGGACACCAGTCTATGCCAGAAACTACGCCGCCAGCCCCTTATGGGAAGCAGGAATAATTACCGAGCAAACAGGCCCATTGTCATACCGGGTGGACATGGGAGACGGTCGAGTGTGGAAATGGCACATCGACCAGCTCTGGCGGCGACTACAGGACAAGACCGATCTAGGCAAAGGCATGCCCCAGCAAGTGCAGCCCAGCGCCAATGAAGTACCACAGTCTGCTCTTCAATCTAAGGACGAGACGCGAGTACCGCCAGAGCCCACACCCCACGAGAAGTGACACCCAACACAGAGCCGGAGGACTTATCTGGAGGCACCAAGGTTCCGAGCGTCAAAGGGCCGGACATGCCCAGGCGGCCAGGCCGACAGGGGGTGGAGTAGAGCCCAGCGAAGCAGTCCGCCCCACTCAACGCCTCGCCTCCAACTGAGCTTCGCAGGTCAACTAGGGTGCGGGCACGCCCTAGTCACCTGAGGGACTACATATGCTAATTGTTTGTTAATGACCCAAAGTGCATTCTGGGGGGAAGGGGTGTTAAGTTTTTTAATCTTCGGCGGGAAATCCAAGCAAGCCTATTGGTTGGAGGGCTGGTCCCAACAGTATATAAAGAGTTGAGTTTTTCCCAGCCTGTTGCTGGTCCTAACCATGATTAAAAGAGCTGTTGTTTGAAATCACTCTTGGCTACCGAGTCCTCATTCCACGCTAGATCTCCGGATCTAACATTAGTTATTCAAGGCTAGGAAGATAGCTTTTTTTTATGTACCGTACATCTCTATAAAAATACTTTTCTTGGAAACCTGTCCTTCTCACTTTCATTAAAAGAATAGCAAAAGTGTATCCTTTTGACCAAGCCTTTAGCTGCTACTGACTTTAAGGATACATGTTTTAACTCTGTTAATTGTATTGGTCTTTCTCACTGAGTTTTCAGTGAGAAGGGAAGCTGGCAAGGAGCATCATGAATTCCTCCCCCTCCTTCTCTCCCTCCCTTCCTTCCTATCTCATGTTGAATTCCATCATTGTGGAGTTTGCCCATTCTCTGTTCTAAACTCTTTGGGATCCATGAAATAAACGTGGCATGCTTGTTGGTGTCTGGCATTAAATGTCTAGTTGAATCATGGATATGACCTTGAATAAGCACCAAAGGATTCCATCTGACTCTCATCGGAAGAACTTCGATGTCATTTGGAGGAGACAGTTGTAGTGCCTGATGATTATCCTGATTTTGTCTGCAATCAATCCATAATGGTTATATAAATTGAGGAGCTCATTAAGTTTATTATATATGTGTGTGTAGAGAGAGAAGCAGCAGCCAATGAGCAATATTAGTAGTATGCTGCAAAGGAATCTCCCAAAGTTCTCCTTTCATAATGAACTATGAAAACAGATCACTTATTTTGAGCTTGGCAACTTTATAGACGTTTGGCCTAAAAATATCTAATGAAACCTTCCAGTAAATAAGATGAATAAGAGGTGTAACAAAATCCTTTAAAACTGGCAGTGTTAGATGCTAATTACAACAAAAAGCTTTTTAAATATGTATTTTCTTCAATCCTAGGTGCCTTTTCTTTTTTTCAAAGCAAACCACAATTGACTATTAATATGCTACAGTCATTATATTCACCTTTTTTTCCAATCAGCTCCTAGAAACCCAAACAAGATGAATGGTTATATCATCCAGTTTAAAAGGCTTTTGTGGTTTTAGCCATAAATGCTTTCATTTCTCGACTGTTAACGTCCTGAAATATAATGCTTACAATTGTTGCCTAAATTGCACTTATGCCTTTCTCATTCCAAGACTTGCTCATCACGTTTTAAACTGCCAATGAATGCTTGGTTTTTTTTTCATTTCTGATGATTTTTTTATTTCCATTTTTGTTATGGAGCGGAATTGGAGAGTTCAAAAATATGAGATACCCTATATACTCGAGTATAAGCCGAGCTTTTCAGCCCAAAATTGAGCTGAAAAAGTCACCCTCGGCTTATACTCAGGTCAGTGCTGCTGGCCCCCTGGAATGTTAGAAAACACAAAGTGGAGATTTACCTGAAAAATTGGCCCTGTGCCTCCTCCTTGCCTCCGTCCTGGCCCCCCCATCCCATTTTCAAGAGCTCCGACCCCCAGCTGACTGTTTTCTATGGCTGTATATAGTAACCTTTATACTTGCAGAGACCCATTTAAAGGTTGTGTAAAGACTTAAAAGTTACATGCTATATAAATTCTACTACGTATTTATTGTTACAATTATGCTAATATTAGAAATAGATTCTTGTTGCTCTATTAAGGAATACTGACAAAAATTAACTTAATCAGCTTAACCCAAGTCTTTTCCCATTAGGCAGACTCAATTTTTGATATATGTTGCTGTTGGAAGGAAACAGCAGTGTCCTGAACCAAAGTGAAGCCAGTCAGAGAAGGCTCACCTGGCAATGTAAAAATCTCAGGGCTCCAAATTGAGCCTAGAGAAAAGAGCCTGATGCAAACACAATAGAAAATTATCACAAGGTTGGGAGCAATCAGGACACCTTTCCAGAAATAGTTAATGAATTTAACCTGGACAATAAAAGACATACAGCCCACGAAGAAGCTCCCCCAGCCCATGAAGAAATCATCCCTTAAGGAGAAACTCATAACCTTTTGATACAAAAGATCATCTTTTAGACAATGGAAACACCATGCAAATCCCTTCTGGGATGAATCCCCTAGCACCATTAGGTTCAACAAAAGGGGGAACCATGCAAAACCATAAGGAGAATCCCTGAACAAAGAAACTAATGCAAAAGTTCCCTAGCTGGAAGGCACAAATCATCTCTAAAGATCTCACTCCCCATGAGGTTAGTTGTTGGCCAACCCAGGAAATGCTGTTCCATGTCTCTGTGTGTCCTGCCTTTCCTGAACCAATAAAGAGAAACTGCTTCCAGGCAGCTGGCCATGTGTGTCCTTTCAATGGGCTGAGGTCTTTCCTCCCAAATGGGATTCGAACCCAGAACCTTTCAACATTGCTAACTGAGGGACTAGGCTATTTGATCCTCTAGAAAGGTTTTAAACTACAATTCAAAATCTCTTGGCCTGGTTACCTTGGAAGAAAGTAAGTCACTCTCTGCTATAAATTGTCTTCATTTCAACCCACAGAGTGAAGAGGATCCACAACATATATAGGTAATCTAGGTTCTTCTATATTCTTCTTATGGTTAGGAAACCCGACAAATCTTTCTTTCTATGTGTTTGTTGGGTGAAGTGGAGCATAATGGGCTTTATAAGTCAATACTTGGAAAGCAGATATTAAAAGATGCTGATCATATTACTAGGAAAAAGGACACATGATGACAGTATTTTGTTTAGATTCCAAGTGGTGAAGAAATCTAAACCAAATGCAATACGGAATAGACAACATATTATTTTCAAGAGTTGACTGTTCAGTAACAGCATTTTCTTCTTTGGTTTATTAGAATTCCAGTTATTGTTTGTGCATGCTTGCAATATTTTCCCTGGTTCCACAGGGGTTCATAGTGATGAATACTGGCTTCAAAATAATAGTTTTTAACCAATTGTAAACTTGTCCCTTCTTATATACATAGAATGTGTAACACAATAAAGAGTTGTGCGGCTTTGATCTCCCAGACATCTTAATCATTTTAAAGCCAATGACCATTGTTATAGATGCACTGGTTGTTTTTAAACTATTCAGCAGCTTGCTCCTGGTTCATCAGAATTCCTTCTTTGTTAATATGTGGAAACTGCAGGCAGTGATGTCAATGTAGTTTTCATTTGTTATAAGTAATTCTTAACAGCTTTTCACAAATGTTTGCAGAACACATCCTGAAACCTAGAATACATTTATAGGAACATCCTAGGGTGTTGTTTTTTTTTCCAAATACTCTTTTAAACAACAAGCCTAATAAGATTTAAATCATGGCATGGTTGATTATATAAATATTAACTTTGTGCCATGAGTGTGATTGCCTCTTGAACCCTTTTCTTCTGTATTCTTTTAGAGGAGGATGGCCAAGAACAAGGTAATTGCTCTTATACTACAATTGTGTTTCAGTGCACTAAGCAGCATCACTTGTCAGGGTTCAAATAATGCTGAGACACTATTTTATATTTTTTCGCTTTTAAAATTATTTCTATTCCACTCGTATCTTGGTCAATGACCATAATAAATATTTGACTGATTGATTGCTGAGAAAGAAGAATAATTTTCTGCATGCTTTTTTAGGAAAAAGAAGAATTTTGTATTTGGTACATGTGTCTAATTTCTTATCTATCTATATATATATAAAGCAGAGTGTGGTGGGCGGGTAAGCAGGTGGTATATATGTCTGTGTGTATACACTCTTTAATGTCTGGACCAATCTCAACCAAACTTGCCACATAGGTAGCTTACCCTCTGGAGAAAAACACTGGGAGTATGAACACTGTTGGGGGGGGGGGTCTTTGCTCCCTAAAAATCCTGCCAAAGTGCTGACCCCCAGGACTTGCCTCATGCCTGGCTTAAGCTCTTTACTTAAGGAAGCCACAAGAGGTGCCAGACAGCAGTGTCAGGCTGTGCCTGGTGCATTACAGCCCACCAATATGGAGACCTAGGCCATGATGAGGTGAGGCGTTTTGAAACCTTAGGGAGGCAGCTTGCTCCAGGATGACTATACCCGGGCAAAGCCGGTTAATCAGCTAGTTTGGAATAAACAGTTATTCAATATAAATTCAAAATTCATAGGTCTTTCCCACATTATGTCTCTTTTAAGTCTTTCTGTCATGTTTATCATATTTAGTTTCTTTATCCCTTTCAAATTGATTGCAGAAAAACAAATCTAAACGTGGCATGATTATTAATCTTTTTTCTTTGGCAAATATGTCCTCTAGATAACCTAGTGTTCCCAGTCTTTTTGATGCTCTGATATCCTTACTAAAACTACAAAGGCATTAAGATTTTGAGTCATTCTGTGCTGTAAGATACAGTGAAAATTCAGCACAGATATAATGTAAAAGCAGAGAGCATTGTATTTTTTTGGTAAGCACTACTGTCAACAAGCTGTTTTAATCTATAACTTTTCCATATTTTCTAATTAGCCAGGGGACATTTACATTTATTATTAGCTTAATGAGACTGATTATTGTATATTTTGCTTGCTTGGCTTCATATAATATGAAAAATGGACATTGTCCTTTGTTAAAAGAAATCTGAGAAATCTGAGAAATCTGCAGATCAATACCTATCTATTCAGAAATAATCCTTATTGATTTTAATTGAGATGTATCTCAGCTAACTATATTGTTCACTAGATAGATTAGACCCCAAAAAAATGTAAACTACAGGAAGGCTTTTATTGAGATTGGCTTTAATAACAGAATCCTGAAAGTATTATTTTGAACTTCTTCCTTCTTCTTACACTTCAGTGAATCAGTAAGATGACTGTCTGAGCTACTCTGAATGTTATCACTGTTCTGAGCTTTCAAAAATCCTTCAGCCCCTTTTGCTTAAACATAGTTCCTGCTTATCTCAGCCAAAGTCATCTTGCCTGCAAATTTAGATAAACTTTGAATAATACAAATATTCAGCAGATTTAGATAAAGCAATAATCCAGCCTGGTTTTTTTCAGATTTGATTATTGCTTAATCTAAACTGCACTGGTTGCAATCAAAGGTGGGGAACTATGACCCCTTTATGACTTGTGGACTTCAACTCCCAGAATTCTTGAGGCAGCATGGTTGGCTCATGAATTCTGAGAGTTGAAGTCTACAAGTGATAAAAGGTCCATAGTTCCTCACCCCTGCACTAAATGGATGCATTCTGATTGAAGACAGTGGTCCTGATGATACTGAATGAGCAATCTTATACAGGTAGTCCTCATTCAGCAATGGCCTGAAGCAACTTTACAATCAGTCATCATATTTACAGCTTTTGCAGGTCTGTAAAACAAGGGAAAGCTAAAACAGGATTATAAGTGCAGTGGGGGTTTCACTTAGTGACTATTTCACTTAACAACTGACTTGCCAGTCCCAATTGTGATGGATAAAACAAGGACTACCTGTAGAAACACATTATCAGTATTGTATAGAGGGTTAGGCTTTTGAAAACAGAAATTTCTGTTGTAATTGACTGCCTATCAGCATAATAATCTTCAGTATTATCTTCATTTTACTAATGTTACAAAATGAATCTTTGGACTCTATAACCAAAATCTTAGCACAAATTATAAGGAAAAGTAAATACACAGAGGGTAGATAATGTGGATTCCCCAAAGCTTCCTTCTCTCTTTATTTTACTGGATATATATTTAATGTAATGCTATGCCAAAACAGGGCTTGCGATTTTTCAAAGTAGTCTTTCTATGCAAAAGATTCTATATTTCTATTTTCAGGATATCTAAGAATGTCAAACTTCTCTTCAGACTGTTTTCTGTTCGAGATGGTGCAGAGAGAAATTCCTAGTTATTGTTTCCTGTTATACATCTTTCCATCACTGCTTTCTGCTGACATGCTTCTGGTCTAAAGAAATACTTGGGAAGAGTTCCCACAGGAGTTGTGTCGAACCCTGTGACTCCATCCCGGCTCGCCATCTTGGGAACGTGCCGATAAACAAACCCCGATCATCTGGAGGTTGGGGGAATTCCCTGACGACATCATTTCCTGCTGCATTTTGCTGATGGTCTGGATGTCAGGGAGAGTCCCTGCTGACATCATTTGCTGCTGCAGACTCTTGATGGAACATTTATCGTAACACCGACAATCCGGACGCTGGGGTTTCCCTTGCTGACAAAAAAAACCCCCTAACTTGTGTTCCCAAAGTTCTGTTGGGTGGGGGCTTTCCCTGGCTATTGCGTGTAGTTAGGGCGGGGTTAAGGACATAGCTTAGAATGGCTTCGCAATGGTTCGGGAAGAGGGAGGCACTGGTATTGGGTGAGGCATTTACTAATTAAGGGTGTAGGTGGGGTTTCACTAATAAGCGCATATTTAAAACAAGGCTGGTAGGCAGATGCTCCCAGGGTTAACTTTGTTCAGAATTCTTTCCGTTTTCTGTGTTGGTTGGTTCTCATTGCAAGTAAGTCGAATTAAACTTTGTTTGGCAAGGTTTGTCTGTTCGAATACTTTGTTTGCCGTGACCAGCCAAGAAATTGATTGAAATGAATTTGAACTTTTTACACCCCCCTGCTAATAAAGTAAACAGGAAGGTTTTTTTTTTTAAATTGTCAACCTGTTTGCAGGATCTTTTAAACCATAAGAATGTGCCTCTCGGCCTTTTTTAAAAGGAGAAAACGTGTACTTCCTGCTATTTTCTTTTTTTTCTTTTTCTTTTGCTCCTCATATTTCCCTTTTTGTTTTGCTCTTTCTCCCCCTCTTTTTGGGTTCTTGGCTGTGGAATATTTTTCCCCTTTTTTCCCTTTTCTCTGTTTTTGGCTGAATGGATTTGTATTAGGAGTTTTGATTTATAAGGGGATGGACTATAACGTATCTTAGCAAGAGAAATAGAAAAAAGCAGACAAATACAAGAAAAGCTGGAGGAGGAGTGTGAAAATCTGGAGAAGGAGTTAAAAAGGAACCTGCGAAATAAAGCCATTAAAAGTCAAATGGATCTAAAAAAGCACAAATTGAACTTGATGGAGAAAGCGGGACTTGCACAGAAAATAAGAAGAGCCAAACAAATTTTTTTTGAGAATGCCAATAAACCAGGAAGGTGGTTGGCATACAAATTAAAGAAAGAGAAAGAAATGAAACTGATACAACTTCTTTGGGATGATACAGGGACTCTCCATCATTCTAATGGGCAAAAGAAGGCAATAATTCAAAGTTACTATGTCAGGGGTCCAATGCAGGTTCTCCATTCCAGCAAGAACTCAGACTCTCAGTAAAGTTCCAAGTTATACTTTATTAGAAAACCTCATGTTGGTACACTGAGGTAATTCCAAGACTGGCACAAAACTTTCAGTTCTCCCCAAAATAATATTAAACCCATTCTCTTTTACCATGTGATAAATCACATTGTCCAATACGAACCAAATAGTTAGTGCACAAATTATAAAGTTAAATTGGTACATGCCTCCTGGCATAACCTTGACTTCATTCAAGAATGTAAAGATGGTTAAACCCTCCCAATAATGAATTGGCAGTTTTAAAAGCTAGGATAATAAAGGTGACCCAGATCTGGAAATGGCTTTTAGAAATGACATACTATGGGAAACTATATCATCAAGAAATTGTTTCAGAAGACAAGATAAGGTCACATCTAAAAGAAAATGGGACACCCATGCTGTCAGAGAAGACTCAGAAAATGCTGGAGGAGAAGATAACAATAGCAGATTTTTTTTTTTTGAAAAAGTTTTAAAATTACATTTTCAATTTTAAACCCCAACTACCCTCCCCACCAACTTCCC
>JANHFR010001831.1:127042-143673 GCA_032468015.1 Mimophis mahfalensis | reverse complement strand
CGCTATGCAGTTGACAATGGAGGGTTTTAAAGTGTAGGCAGAAAAATTGTAGTCATATGGAAAGTAAAAATATTGTACATCAGTACCTGAAATAGCTCAGGTGCTATTAGTTCCAGAAAAGAGTGAAGCTAAATGAACTGTTAAGGCAACTTTTTCAGCTACAGGATACAGTTGGACTCTGGAGAGGATGTTATGGAGACTCTGAAATAGTGGCATCAAAGGGAAGGCTGTGGTAATGATTGTAACCAGGCGTAAACCCAGAGGTGGTATTCAGCCAGTTCCAACAGGTTCCGGAGAACTGGTAGCGATAATTATGACTGGTTTGGAGAATCGGCAAATACCACCTCTGATTGGCTGACAGCATAGCCACGCCCAATAAGCCACACCCACAGAACTGGTAGTAAAAAAATTTGAATCCCATCACCGTACAAACCCCCAATTTCTCAGAAGGCAAGATGGTGAACATGCTCCCAGCTCCATTTCACCAGTGGACCTGCTAATTCCTGCATCTTACCACCTTTTCTTTGGGCTACTAAAGAAGCATTTTCTAAATAGAGCACTAGCCACCATTTTTATTTGTATTTGTTAGAAGTGTTGTTGAGCCTTACAGGAGACCCAAGGCATTTTTGGAAATAATATTGGGAAGTAGAAATGAAAATGTAATGGGCAACAAAGATCCAGGCCCTGGCAGAAGGAACTGGGTAGTTTCTTAGACAACCCAAGAGTTTATTATAATCATCTGGACCAGAGACATAATGTCATTATTATTGTTTTTATCCCAAAAGTGCTTTCTGGTCCAGTTGCCTCTTGAAAAAATACCTTTGGGACCACTGTGACCTGGATGGCTGAGAATCTCCATAGACATTATTGGTTTTGATTACTTTTTTTTTTTTAAAAAAGCAACCGGCATTGGGAACTTATCTCTAGGTTATTGCAACCTGAAAATGTTTCACTAGTATAGATGGCCCATGTGCTCCTTGCAAATTTTACTAAAGTTATTGAGGAAAGTCACAAGCATACTGCATCTTTTTTCTTACATTATTTTTCTCTATCCTCTGGCTAAGTTGTGCTTTGAGGAAATCTATTTTCAAATTTTCACTTATCACAAAGCTCACTCAGTGACTTAGACTAGCTTTTCACACTGTTTTAGGCAACCTATCCCAGAAAGCAGAGTAATATAGTTGCTACCTTTTGCCCATTGATAGAAAATATCTGTTAATGTATCTTATGCTATAACTGATACTACTATCAATAGTAATTAAACATCTGTTGAATTACTTTCAAAATCTCAGCTCTTAAAATATTTTGAGACAACAGGGTTTGAAGCCAATTCTGGCATTCTGAGGAATATCACTGTTTGAGCCAATTACTTTGAAACTGAATTTAGCTGAAATTTTAAGTGTACATTTACAGGTTTTGGAAAGAGAAATGTAAGTGGGGATCTGTGGATGAATTTTTTTATCTGAGGTGATTGGAATAATAGTAAAAAGGTACACTGCTGTGCTTGTGAAAAAGCACAGAGAAAAAAACTGAATTAAACATTGCTGAGTTTCAAACCAACAGCCTTCTGTTACCAAGACAAGTGTTATACCTGTGGTACTACTTCAGCACTCATGATAAAGATATTCTAAAAACATTAAAAAAAAATAAGGCAATAAGAAAAGGCTATTTATTTTTAATGTTCTTACAGTTGCTCAGTATGCCTGTTCTTCAGTGTTTTAATTGTGTATAAACAAATTCAGTTTAATATTTGTGTATACACACACACACACACACGAGTGCGTGCACACACACACACACACAGGCAGAAACCAAGGAAGACTTGGCTACGGGAAGAAAAGTGGTCATTTACTTTCCTGGAAAAGAAAGGTGAGAGGCACAGATGCCCAACAGTAGCTTATCATTCAGACTGAATACCTTGCAAGCTGTTGCAGTAGTGACTCCATCTGGACAGGATTTTCTTAAACCGGCTTAGAGTCAAGATGGGATGAGACTGGACAGGAGCAGCTTAAATTCCAAAAGCAGATATGCCCTTCAATGATCTTCCAGAATTATGTTGATGGGCATACGGTAGTTTCAAACCCTTTCAGATACGCTATCACTTCATTGCAATGAAGTAGGGCTAAATTGCATCAAATGAGATAACCAACTTCTAAGATATATTTATAAAATAACTACGGTATCCCAATGCCGTAAAAATATAGGGCAGGTGAATGAGTGCCATGCTTGAAGCTTCTGATGCATTTTTATCTCTTCAATTTATACTTGACCTGGCTGTAGAAAAGAAAAGTATGGGGGAGGGGGAGAAATGAGAGAGGGAAGCCATTTTAGCAAATTCAAACTCTAGCAAAGTCAGCAGTATTACTGAATGCATTGGTTAAAGTTTGCTTCTGAGACCAATTCAAAGTGCTGGTTATGAATTCTAAAGCTTTGTATGACTTGGCTCCCAGGTATATACGAAATATATTTATTTCTACATCAAATTTGTAACTATTTGATGTAACAATTTCTCAGTGGTAGAGATAGAGAGTCTGGCAGTACCAGAGTTGAAGCAGGAATAGACAGGATAAAACAGCAACTATAAGTAATTCACTGAGATATGCAGTTTGATTTTCACCAGGCTCAACGTTGACTCAGCCTTCCATCCTTCGGAGGTTGATAAAATGAGGATCCAGATTGTTGGGGGCAATATGCTGACTCCGTAAGCCACTTAGAGAGGGCTGTAAAACAATGTGAAGTGGTATATAAATCTAGCGCTATTGCTTTTTCTATATGCATAATACAAGACAGTTAGAAAAGTGAAATGTATCAAAAGTAGATGAAAGAGAAGGGAAGAGTACAATGAACTTCAGTATCTTTTCATTCATTCATTCATTTTACATATTAATGCACCCATCTCCCCTACAAGGTGACACTGGACAGCTATGCACCAAGTGTGAAAGTAGAACTAAATATTTATTTTAGAATGCAAATGCCGTTTATCTTTAAAAGGCATACATTTTTCACAACTCCATGCAGGTTCGCTGCTTTGTTAAGTGTTTTGTTTATCACAACTTCCAGTTCACATGGTTCTTCACTCTTATGAGAAGGTATCTGTGCACTTCCCACTCTTCGTAGCAAAGATAGGTGGCAAATAAGATAGAAATGTTGGGTGGAATGTTATGGCATGCCAGAATGCCAAGCGAAGGCCTTTTGATCTGATGCTAAAATCTGTACAACTGTGGAGGTTGTGGATTCTCCATCTGTGGAGGTTCCTCATGGACGGTTTAATCGGTCTGCTTGAGCATTACAAAGTTGGACCAGACCCTGGACTTAACTCCTTGTGGCCCTTCCAGCTCTTCGGCCGATTCAATAAGGAAATATGGAAACCAAGTAGAGCCTCATTGTTGGAGTGACGTGAGGGTGAGAGTGAGGCTCAGTTGGTGTTTTCCCAGTTCTTTTCTTCCTCTTTTTTAAAAAGCCTTCCAAAATACTAGCTGCACTCTGTCGTTTGACTGATAGCATTTAGAGCCCTCCATCTGGCCGCAGACTGAATTAAATGAGAGACAACAGGGTAGGAGTTAAACATCTGTGTAAATCGGTCCCCCCTCATAGGAACCGACTGACTGAAGAGGCCCCAGAAAGGGAAGGTTTAAGCTTCCCAGATTTCTTGTAGCCCGCTGCATCCCCTCAGCTTTGCCCATCTCCTGTTTCCATGCCTGCTACGAGGAGGCTACAGATGCGGAGCAACAGATGGAGGGGGGTGGTGGGATCCCTCTGAATAGCCCTCTTTCCCACATGCACACTGACAATAGCTCGTGGTGTATGTGTGTGTGTGAGAGAGAGGGGGGGGCAATGTAGGAAGAGAAGCGATGGGCCTCTTTGTGCCATGAGCCACTTTCCCTTGCAGATACAAGCCCTCTTTGTTCTTTTCTTCAGGACACTCTGAATAACAACTCTCTGGGGAAAAAGCACAGTTGGCAGGAACGAGTGTCTCGGTCATCGTCCCCCCTGAAAACGGGTGAGTTCATCTCTCAACACAGGCAGATTTGCTTTCCCCCCCACACACACACCTTCTGCCTGCTGGAACAGTCCCCAATGCTTGGACCTCCTCCTTATAATCTTCTAATGTCTTTTCACTTCGGCTGGCATCTTGCAAGGAATGCTGTGGTTTTATTAATTGACTACTTGGACTCAAGCCATTTGAGAGCTGGCTTTTTGTGCCTCGATTCCTTTAGGGAGGCATTTTTCTTTTTCCTTCTTTTTTTTTTAACATGAGTCAAATTCACAGAACAGCACTTTGGGGGATGTGATGTCTTGAAATGAGTTTGACATGTATTGGACTTTGATTCAGATGCCTTGTCAAACTGGAAGTTGTCACCAAGCACATCTGTCTCTCAGTCTAAGGTGTTTCATAGTTTTGTTGCGAGGGAAAATTATAAGTCATATCCTTTGACTTCATTAAGTGGAAGGGTAAAAATTGTAGAAACTTCATGGATGTCATCTTCTGAGTCAGAGATAGTTCTATAGATATGCACACACACAGACAATGTGTAAGTTGGCATAAGCACCTTTCAGTTCCCAGAAACAATGTGCTTGTTGGCTCCAGCTGTAAGGCATTGTTCCAAACACTGGCCTTTCTAAGACAAAGATTTTGTAACCATTTTGGATTGGGAGTAGAAATACTTAGGGTGTTCAAATGTATTTGTTACTGACTATGATTATTCAGGTAGGTCAAAGTCAAACCTGACCTGACTTTGATAGGTGGGTATTTTAATATTCAGCTGGCAACATAAATAGGATTTATCTCTTAATGCTCTGGATGTACGGTACTCTGTGAAATATGTAGATACAGCTCCACTGGTTTTACCATGCTTTGAATGAACTATGAGAAGTGTACCAAAACATTGTTATCTGGGTCTTGTTGGTTATTTTACACATTCATTCCTTCTTGCTTTTTAACCTGCCTACAGGGGAGCAGACACCGCCCCATGACCATATATGCCTGAGCGATGAGGTCACTCACCAAAATAGCACAGCCTCCACCAAAGACCGGGGTACATCCACAGAGAGCCCATGCCGGCGTACAACTTCAACGCAGATTGCATCAGCCTGCGTGGCCTCCTCTCGAGCACCTGACAAGCAGCAGGCTGTCAACCGCCTCCCATCCCAGAACCCCACTGTAGTGGTAGTAACAAGAGGACCTGAAGCTTATCGGGATCGTATTCGCTACCAGACTGATGTGAGATTGGAAGCTACTGAAGAGATTTACCTAACACCAATACAAAAGAATTTGGACCCTCTGGAGTCTGAGAAGCCATTCATGTCACAGTCCAGTGACAACCGGATGTCCATTAGCTCTGACATAGACACTTCTGGCTACCCACAAATGACAGGAAAACCCAATTCCTCAATCAGTGAGGAGGATGAGGTGCTGGATTACTTATCTTCACCTGACAAAATGAACACACCACGGACTGTGTACAGCAGCAGTAATGGTAGCTATCGGCCTCGTCATAGTTTCCAGAGGGCATCAGTGAGCTCTGATACCAGCGCCCTCTCCTACGACTCAGTCAAATACACACTTGTGGTGGATGAGGATGTGCAGCTCGAACTTGTTAGTCTGAAACAGTGTTACTCAGGTTACAGTGACGAGAGTGATTCAGCCACCGTCTATGACAACTGTGTCTCCTCACCATATGAATCAGCCATTGGGGAGGAGTATGAGGAAGATGCCCTGAAACGTGATTCTGTTTGTCTCTCTGAGGATTCCACCCCTGAGGCAGACATCCACTTCTCCAAGAAGTTCCTCAATGTCTTCATGAGTGGTCGGTCGCGTTCCTCCAGTGAGTGTTGGGCAAACGTCATTTCCCACAGGCCCTAGAAAGAAGGGAGGGGTAAGAGGGATTGAGCGTCTCATGTGAGATAGAGGAATCTCTAATTTGCCAGGGATTTGAATCCTGTTATAATGGGAGTTATGACAAGGTTGCTAGGTATACAAAAGAAAATTCCACAAGAAGCAGCTTCCTTAACTTCCAATCTGGTTTTACAAAATCAAATGGCAATTTGAGTGTAGAGTGCAAGAGTGTTTCAAGTTCTTTGACCATGAAGTATTGGTTGCCCATCCCAGAAGAGAATGCTAACAATTCTTCTTAGGACTGGAATTGATTTTATTTTTTCCTGGCAATTTCCTTCTTGAATTACAGTGCTCTTAAAACTTCTGGACAACTTGGGGCCATTTAAAATGGTTGTTCTCAACATTTTAAATCTTGTTTTGCTGAAAAATTCAAAGATAGAATTATATGGATGGGTTTAAGCACTAATTTCATGGTGAGAACTTACAAGAATTGTATTCCTTTTTTATCAGGATAGTTTCTCTAGATCTTCAATATCCAAACAATGAATAAATATGTTAACAAATTAGAAAGAGAAGAATTGAAAATGGTTATTGTATGTATACTATTGGGTTTTTTTAGGTGTGCCCACTTAAACAGGTTTACAGAAATTTGGAATGTTACAAATCAAATACAGTAGGTTATCTGCAGGGATCAGAAAAGTCAAGATGTTGGTCACATGATCGAAGATGTTGGTCCTAAGATCAAAACCCTGCCCCTTTTATATATGTGTTGACATCACACACATGTACAGAGGGACACAGTTTCAATCACATAGGCATGACTGCCATTTTTGACACATCCACCCACCATTATGAATTTCAGGGAAAGAAATGTACTCCTATTCCAGATACATCAACCATTTTTTTTTTTAAATGTCTTGATGTGTGATCTCATTCATTAGAAGCTATCTGTTCAGTTAATTTATTCTCTTCATGTAGATGCTCTCCAGTGATCAAAATGTACATGAAAGCATTTTAGTCTGCTTTTTTCCATCCTCTGTTTAGTGAATTCCTACTGCAAGTTAGTATTCTCTACTTTTAATAATTTATGCATTTTAAAATAATAAGAGGGGATTTCTGATTAGCAAGACGGGTTCTAAATAATAGTTAACATTATGGTTTGAGGAGGAGAATGATTAGGTGGCTGTAGCATTTTCCCTCTTTTCAGGTGCTGAGTCCTTTGGGCTTTTCTCTTGCATGATCAATGGGGAAGAACAGGAACAGACTCACCGAGCTGTTTTCAGGTAAGTTTGGGGCAGATGATTCTCCCTGCACATCTAACTAGTGCATCACTAGTTCTTTCTTATCAAGTGAACCACAGCTATTTTACCCACAAACTGAATGAGAAGGTGGGGTTCTTTTTCCTGTCCTTAACATACACACACAAACACACACACACCAGTTGCTTTAAAACACAGAAAAAGAAATTTAAAAATACACAATGACAAATGACCAAAAGAAGCATACAAAGATATGCATCATGTAATAGATGCATAAAAAATATTTCAACTTTTGAACAGCAGATTAAACATGGATTACACAGAATAATGTTGGTTGAAGTTTCCCATACATTAATAAAGAGCCACTGCATAAATGATGGCCAGTTTGTCAGAATGCAAGGCTTCTAGACATTTTCTAGCATTTTGGACTTGGCTTGGTCTAGGATGGTAACAAATTAGCCATCAATAGACCCGTGGACATATATAATATCTGCATATTGTGCAAAAGAGACAATTAGCAAACCAAAAAGCAGAGGGAAAGACCTCTCCATCAGCAATCAACACCCAGATTAGCATAGAGTAGCTCCAAGATTGACATTAGCCCAATTAAGACATAAACAATACCCCAGTCAAGGATCTGCCAAACAAGCTAGTAGTAAACAGCCCAACCAAAGAACTGTCAAGATCACTCCCACCAACACTGACAGGACAAGCCACTAGAATATAAACTGAGATCAAACCCCTCTCTTTACTAGTACTGATGATGGTACCTAATTTGGGTAATGAAACATCTTCAAGAAAACAGCCAAGCTCAGGGAGCACCAAGAACCCCTGAAAGTCATTTGCTTTTCCCACCACTAAAGGCTGTAAGACATTTGGATGATAATATTCAGAAGGAAGGTTAAATTTGATCCTTTATTTCCCTGAGAAACTGGCAGTGGATAATCCTAGCATGGAAATTGCAGATCATTTTTGTTTATTTCATGGGCAAAAAATGGCATTAATATTTTAAATCAGCTTATAGTTAATCAATCCTTCAAAATAATTACAGTACTTAGTTGCAGGAAAAGCCTGAATTGTCTAAAATAATTAATTAATTTGTTAATGAAAACATATTTTGAATAAACAGTTTGGACTGGATGCTTAGTAGCGTCAAAATGCCACAAATCATTGTCATAATTGGATAAAGCTTTGGTTAATTCTAAATCTACAGTGCATTTTATAAACAATTGACCTATAAGATAGTTGTTGGTAATCTGCAAGCCATTTAGAATAATGAGTTGCAATACTCTGAATTAATAAATCAACATGTTTAAGTTTTAAAAATGAATGTTATGATCTGAGGATGGGATTAATGAGCAAAATATAATTTTATGTATCTGTTTCTTGGACATCCAGAAGGATGTTTAGCAAGGTGTCGACTTCACTATATTGGAAATGTAACATATTGGTTTATGTGAATCTGTTTTACACTTTCCTATTTTGATTCAGTAATAATAATTTTTAAAACATGGTGTTGGAAAGAGAAGTAAGATTTTAAAATGTCAGTGGGATACTAAAATATACAAAAAATGTGGATTTATCATGGATGTGATGCTGCCAAAAAACTCTGTTTGATGTTGCTATGAATTTGCTACAGCAGATCCATTCTGATTCCAATAATCATGTTTAACTTCAGTTCCCATGATATGCACCCAACATAATCCATGGTTAATAAAAGTAAGTCAGCAAAATGTTCTCTGTGATTTGGAATGGAATCCTCAAATCTTACATTGGTTACCTTGTAAAGCACAATCAATTTTGGATCTTGATCCTTAGTTAAAGATCTTGAATTAAACATTTAAAATTTCATTCCATTTAAGCACCATATAATAAACTGAGTACGAGGACAGATTAATAATAAAATGCAGCTATTAATACTAACAATTTGGTCTGTTGGTTAAGGCACCAGGCTAGAAAGGGGGAGATCATGAATCTCAGACCAACTCACCTCAGAGGGTGGGGAAAATAGAAGGAGGAAGTTGAGTTTATATCTATTCCTTGGTGGCTGAGTATCTTTAATTATGGATAGTTACAGACTACCCCAGCAGTAGTTTTAAGTAGGTGTAAACAAACAAAAAGATTGCTCCATCTGTCTTTTAGTATGTTTTGGACATTAGTACATGTAAGATTCCTTATTTGGAATCACTAATGTGGGGTGGAAATTCATTCTTTGTTCTGCGCAGCTGGCATTTCCTATTTTGCTTTGCTTTGCTATCTTTTCATCTATCTATCTATCTATCTATCTATCTATCTATCTATCTATCTATCTATCTATCTATCTACCTACCTACCTACCTACCTACCTACCTACCTACCTACCTACCTACCTACCTATCTATATTATTTTTACAAATAATTCAAGGTGGCAAATATATCCAGCATGCCATCCTCCTCCTGTTTTCCTTACAACAATCCTGGGAGGTGAGTTGGGCTGAGAGAGTAGCTCAAAGTCACCCAGTTGGCTTTCATGGCTTAAGGCAGGATTTGAACTGATGCTGTCCTGCATTCTAGCCTGATGTCTTAAGCACTAGACCAAACTGCTTTATGACAAATTATTATATGCATAAAAACAAAGTGAAGTCCCATAATCTAAGTCTTGGGGAAAAAATCATGTGGCCAATCTAAGAAATAGCGTCAGACATGCAAGTTATGCTAGTAACAATGTGACATCATAGAAATAATTCATGCAGATAAGCAGCCCTTTTTTAAAAAAAAAAAAAAGAGAGAGAGAAAAACCAATTGCTAAGCGTTCTCCTCATGAAAATCTCCTTGAAATCCTCAATGCAGAATTATTATAGCAATATACTTCTCATGTGAGCAAGGGCTTGTGAAATCAAGGTCTGAAAATTGACAGTCTTCTATTTATGAGCCCTTTGTTATAGAATAAAAGCTCAGGCAGATTTTTATGGCGTATATTGGATTCCCATAGACTCTATTCATATAAGGCTAAAATTTTATTGTTAGAGCTTTGGCTCACAAAATATGAATGGTTTTTGCCTTAGGTTTGTGCCTCGTCATGAAGATGAATTGGAGCTGGAAGTGGATGACCCTTTATTGGTGGAAGTGCAAGCAGAAGATTATTGGTATGAAGCTTATAATATGAGGACTGGTGATCGGGGGATCTTCCCTGCTTACTATGCTATTGAGGTCACCAAGGAGCCAGATCATATGACAGGTATTGATTCTGTTTAGGATTGCTACTCTGCTTCTATCTGGACCAGTGTACCCATTAACATTCTTTGATTTGAAGGTGGTTCATGCAGCCTATTCCCCATGCCCTGTGCAAGGTGTTTTCTGAAGAAATTAAACTAATATTCAGAATTAGAAAGGAAGAAAAAAGGCATGGTTTTCATTTTCAATTATACAAAGGCATCTAAATATACGCAAACTGTGTCCCATCCCCACTGCAATGGACTGGAGTAAGGGATGTTTTTAATTTGATTTTAATAATTTACTGTACTGAAGATACTGGACTTTTCTCCTTGCTTCTTTCTGTAAATCATGCCTTAATGTTACTTCCTCTTGAACCTGATTCCTCTGATCCAGATTTGTTGCCAGTCATTCAGTTTGTAGCTGCCCCTAGCTTTATGAAGTAACCCTGACCCATCACAGAAACATATCAAATCTTTTTAATGATCATGGACAGAAAATCATTCCTTTCCCATTCCCAGTATGTTCTTTTAAATGCTTTCTCACCAGGATAGCTTTGAGTCTGAGTTCCATTCAGGACTGGTACGTGGAGGAAGTAACCATGTTGTTTCCAGTGATAAAAATAAGAGTTTTTCTGTGTTTGTAGTATAGACCAGATAGATTGTAGCCGGCATTATGTTGACCAAGAACAGGTCAACAGCTGGGATTGTATCATATTTCAGTACAATTCATTTAACTGTTTTTATTTTTCAGATTCATGCAAAACCAGTGATTGGGTGGATCAATTCCGGGTGAAATTTCTCGGCTCAGTCCAAGTTCCTTATCACAAAGGCAACGATGTATTGTGTGCAGCGATGCAGAAGGTACATGTTTTCTACTTTCTCTCTCTCTCCATCTCCCCCCAATCTCCTGATCCTTTATTTGGGTAAAGACAAATTACATTTTTATTTAGAAAAAAAAACGCTTTATAATTCATTCAGAACAATGAACAGCGCCCTCCACTCCAATGTATAATTAAAAGAAGTGGCAGGAAAAAGAGGATATAACAACCAGTGATACCAAATGGATTTGCTAACCCTACATACTTTATCTAAACACAGGAGATTTCAAATTCCATTTAAAATGGGCAAGAGTAGAACATATTGTCTCAGATAATAGATTCTACTTTGGTTTCTCCACCAAGAAAATCCTTTGGCAGGATTTAATAGGCAATCATAGTACCAGAAGATAAAAGAAAGGTACTTATAGTAACAGTTTCCCATTAATTTCCAGATTTAGACTGTTAAGAGTTTTAAAAACAAGCAAGGCCATCTTGAATATGGTCTAACCAAACTGGCAAGGAATGAAACTCATGATGGATTAGTATTACATGATAACTATGATTATTACAAGAAAACAATCTAACTCTAACTGCAGCTTCACAAAAGATGTGAAGAAATGGCCTGGATTAATGTTTAAGGTAAAATACCCATAATTTAGTTTGATGTTTTTCTACTCTACAACCCAAAAACCACCCATGATAAGCAATGGAATTTTGTGCATTTAATCTTGCATTTTTATACTTAAGACAATGTGACAGTGTTGAGGTAAAACATTTTAAAAGCAAATATAACAGGACAGACCTCTAATATCAAAGATCAGATGTAAAATAGAATAGCTGGTAATATTTATAAATGATGGACATATTCCCACGATGATCTAAATGTGAGGCGGTAGTGTCATTATTGCCAGACTTAAAAAAAACTGTTGATGTAAAAGATGGACCAAGACTGTACCACCTGAACTCCAGAAATATTGTTGGATCCAAGAGCATGTTTAGATTGGGCCGTCTTCTTTCAGAGAGAATGTGCTTCATCCAAAACAAGAGAAGGGCAGGGCAAATGTGGGGAGAGACAATTCTTGTGTACATTGGAGATAAATTGCTGTCTAAAGCAAGAGAAGGAACTTTAAGAAACATTAATGGTTTGTGGCAGTTGATCTTTTTTCTGTTGGGTACAGATTGCCACTACACGTCGCCTCACTGTGCACTTTAACCCACCCTCCAGCTGTGTCCTGGAGATCAGCATGAGAGGAGTTAAGATTGCTGTGAAGAAAGATGACACCAAGGATCCCAACAAAGTGAGTTTGACTGCATGTGAAGCTCTGCTTCCTGCACTGTCCACACGTCCCTGGAGGTTCCATTCTTCAGGGCCTCATTATCTCCTTTCCTGCAGGAGTCGACTGGCTAGTGTAGCCGAGAGGGAACAGTGTTCCTGACCTTGAGTGCATACATGGATGGTATGCTCTCTGCAGGAATCGAAGGCCTGCATGCTAAGCTCCAATAATCTTTGCAGCTTTGCTAAACCTTTCTGCTGCTATTTTAAAGCAGCCTTCTGAAGTAATCATAGTAATGCTGTTTTGATTGGGTTTTCTGCATAAGTACTGTATTTTCCAGAGCATAAGATGTACTTTTTCCACCCCCAAAAGTGGATGGAAATGTCTGGGTGTCTTAAACAGTGAAGGTTGCTGAAGCCTCACCCACCTGCCGGTCTCCACCCTTCAGCCTTTGCCTCCCAGCAATTTGTCTCCTTGCAGCAAACAGCAAACCACCTGTTTCAGCTTCAACACAGCCTGATTAGCACAAGCAGCTGATTGTCGGTAGGATTGGCCTTCCAATAACCAGTTGTTTCAGGCTGTAGGGATTGCCATTGCCTATTGCCGCCTCCACGCACCCCATTTTCAGCCTCCATGCACCCTGTTTTCCGCCCATTTCAATCCCTGCTGCCCAAAAATGGGGCACAGAGGCTGAAAGCGGTGTGTGTGGGGGGGCAGGAATAGGCTATGGTGATCCCTGCAGCCTGAAACAGCTGGTGGTCAGGAGGCCAATCCAACCAACAATCAGCTGTTTGTGCTAATCAGGCTGTGCTGAAGCTGAAACAGGCTGTTTGCTGCAAGGAGACAAATTGCTGGGAGGCAGAGACAGGTTTGGTTTTTTTTGCTTGTTTTCCTCCCCAAAAACTAGGTGCGTCTTATACTTTGGAGCATCTTATACTCTGAAAAATATGGTAATTTACAAGGAGTTTTCAGGAAGAAGTAAGGCCATGCTGAAACAGAACTGCTTGCCAAGGCCATTCATGGTCAATGGAACCAGGAGAAAGAAAGGGAGGGAGGGAGGGAGATAAATCTGCTTTCAAAGTTATGCCCAACTTTTAAATGCATTTTTCTTATAAACCCAAATATTAATTCCCAGTTGTTTTACATTGCTTTGCACACATGCATACTAAAATTTAGTTTAGTTTAATATTATGCAGACAGATATGATTTTGATCATTATCCAAATTAGATGTGTTTAAAACTGTGAAGAAAACCATTTTTTATTTATTCATTAGGCAAATGGACTTATATGCTGCCTATTTTCTCAGTTTTCATAAGTATAACTGTATCCACTGGGGTAAATAAGCCAATTTATTACCACAAGGAAAAATGTACCCCTTTATGTATCCACCAAGCAAACTAATCCTATTGAGTGCAGATAACACAGATTTTCCCCCCCAACTATGAGTGCAGTGAGAATCCATGAATGATGGTTGAAGGCTAATTAGTTAGATTAGTTACATTTGTTTTGTACAACTCAGGACAGGGTATGGTATCAGTACCAGTACTGATGATGTTACCTAGTTTGGGTAATGAAATGTCTGCAAGAAAACAAGCAAGCTCAGAGAGCACCAAGAAGGACCCCTCATATCAACTCTGAGCTACAAATATTCTCATTTATTAGTGCCACATATTGTTCCCTATTGCTGTTTTCCTTATAGCAATTACCATGTCCAGTAGCTTGATCCAGAGTCATCCAACCAGCTTCCATTCCTAGGGAACACTAGAAATCACAGTCACTTGAATTCTGGTCTAGCTTTACAGATAAACTTGCTCATGTAAACTCTTCCAGTTGAATTACCATAGAATGCAGGGCTAGGCTCCTATATAAGCAGTACCTGGAATTATCCCATTATTGTGTTACTACTGCTGCCTTCCTGTCACCTAAGCCTCGGATTTCCTTTTCAAATTCCCATGTCATATAGAAGTTTTTAGTGAGGGTAGGGAAGTTTGGGATGCAGCTTTCTGTTTCATGGTTAGCAAGTTTTTGTGCAGAGCAAACAATTGCAAATAGTTACACAGTGGCCTTTCTTTTTTTCTATGCAACATTCTTAATTTTTAACTTAGCATTTAACTTGCTCTTTTAAGAAATGCCTATCACATATTTGATAACTTGGATTCTTTCTGTTTTTTCTTTTTACCTTCTGCAGGGGAACAAATGTAGCCACTTTTTCCAGTTGAAGAATATTTCATTTTGTGGATACCACCCAAAGAACAACAAGTAAGTCAGTCCCAAAATGTAGTCTAGTTGCCTTGGCATTAGAGCTAAGGATTCTACTGGTTTTTGCTTTAGAAACTCCACTTATTATTTAAGTGCCCACAGCTCCAAATTTGAGTTAATCTTAGAGATTTGAGGAATTTCTAAAGTGTTAATTGATTGTGTAAGAAATTATTACCCAGTAATCAACTTAAGCTATGTTAAATCCAATTGGAAATACTGTAGGTGGAATAGATATTGTGTTCCATATACTGAAATTACGGATCCTTCTTATTCTGAACAAGTTACCTATGCTTGTTCTGTGGTGCTCATTATCCAGCTGTGAGCCCAGTTTTGTTCTCTGAATTGTTTATTGATAATAGCTTCCTTTGCTGAATGGGTAAATATGCACATGTATAAAAAACCAGTGGAGTGAACATGGAGAAATTGCTATGTAGTTCTGTAATGCCATCTCTGTTAGCTTTGATTTCTCTCACAATGAGATCTGGACTCTAACTGAACCTTTGCATGGGTCAATAGCTTTTCCTACAAAAATATTTCTTTACCATTGGTTTATACTTTTCAGAAGAAAGGCATGGTGCCTGTTCCCTGTATAATCAGGCAGTGATTAGACTATTCATGAAAAAGCAAAGCCAAAACTCTAGTCTATGTTAAATATGTCCAATCTATTATGAGCAAAATTCAAAACAGAACTTGACTTCTTAAATTCAGGTACTTTTTGTTTGCTTGTTTCTTTAAAAGACCCAGTAGTTGCTCATATTGTAACCAAAACTCTGGGTGACCCACAAAACAATAAAAACAGCTCATGCACCTCCTAAATAATCACAATAAAATTGCATGGTGCTATAGGGCAACACTCTCCCGACATTAGCATATCATCTTGCTGGGCTTCAGCCTCATTCTGCCCCACTGACTGTGAGAAGAGTCAGCTGTTTGAGGTCTTCAAAATGCAAGGATATATGATTTATTTTGGCTGTATGTCGATTTTTTAAATGCACTCCAACATGGCTTCATGTTTGATAGAAACAACCTTGAAGGTATACAGTAGAGCTACATGCAATGGATGCATAGTCATATGTAAGAATGTAAATGTGTGTGCCAAAATATGCAAGAGAGTTCTGGCCTACTAGAAACCCACACAATCTTTTTATAGCTCTTATGGATTTTGACACTTCCCATCCGACATATGCTATTGAGTAGATTTTTTCTAAATAGATTATTAATTTTCAAGATATTTGATCATTGCATTTTTCTCAATAGCTGAACTGTATTTAGAATCCAAAATATTAGAGTGATTTCAATTTTGCCTTTTTTAGAAAGTTAAACTTGAGGGATTGTGTCCCACACTTCAGCCTGTGTGTTACCAAATGGAACCCTCTCCTTAATCACATTTAACATCAATAAGAAACTGCTGGAAGAAGACAGTTCAACTGCAGGGTCATTAGCCTGCAAACAGCATGGTGCCCTGCTAATTTTTTCATCTACTAGTCCCAGACAATCTTCAGTTGGTTAACGGGCAGACTGGGATAAAACTGAAGAAACTGAGGCGTAATCTAAAGGAGATGGCGTTCTACCGATTTTGCTTAATTTTTATTTGTCTTGGAAAAGCAGACTCAGGACTCCTCCTCATGGCTGAGTTGACATGCTACTCTCATTGTTGAATCAGGAGAAACATTTGCTAGCATATGTTGTGCTGTCCTAATGCATAAGCCTAATTCTGCCTTAGAAGTGAGGCTGTCGAGTGGTGATATTCTTATGTTTTGAATATTGGATAAATTAAGAAAGCAAGTGATAGATTATTTAGACTTTGTTTCCCCTCCCACTGAGGTTTGTCTGCTGTTGGAAAAAAACCAATCACATTTCAAGTTGCCCAGCTGACAGAAACGCAAATGTGCTCTATACTCATCACCATAGAGTTAGACCAGTGTTTCTCAACCTTGGCAGTTTGAAGATGCGTGGACTTCAACTCCCAGAATTCCCCAGCCAGCAATGC
>JANHFR010001831.1:47689-64983 GCA_032468015.1 Mimophis mahfalensis | reverse complement strand
AGCCAACTTTTGCACTCTCCTCCTTCACCTGCATCAAGAGGCTCTTTAGTTCCTCTTCACTTTCTGCCATTAGAGAAAGGTAACAATATTTGCCTCCATATGATCTGCCTGATAGTGGACTGGTGAAATACAAACTCTTTGGAAATAGTTTTGTAATCTTTTCCAGTCTGGTGCGCATCAACAACTGTTTATCAAAGGTCTTCAGAAATCTTTTGTTTGAGCCCCGACACACTTCTGCAACCCTGTGTGGTGAAGATAATAGAATTCTGTTCTTTTACGAAGGCAGAACTTCCCATGCTCACACCTAATTATCATCACCTTGATTTAAACACCTGTCTGTCTTTTGAAATAAACTGATCATGCTAGAGTTTCATATACTTTTGCCACACAAACTATAGATTTGGGTCATTTTTCTCAATGTGTTAATCAGCAAATGGTTTCAACTCATTTCTTTGTGTTCTCCTTGTCTAGTTTTAGCAAGTGTGTAGGATGAACTAGAAGAAATTTAGATCATGCTGATACTGAAAACCCAAGATTTCACAAACTTTTAAGCACCACTGTAATACAGATAGTTCTTGACTTACAACAGTTCGCTTAGTGACCGTTCAAAGTTATAACAGCCCTAAAAAGCAACTTATGACCATTTTTCACACTTATGACCATCCCTGTGGTCATGTGATTAAAATTCAGTCCCTTGGCAACTGGCTCATTTTTACAACACTTGTCGTGTTCTGGGGTCATGTAATCCCCTTTTGTGACAAGCATAATCAATGGGGAAGCCAGATTCACTTATCACATGTGGCAAAAAAGTCATAAAATGGAGCAAAACTGACTTAACAAATTTCTCACTTAGCAACATAAATTTTGGGCTCAATTGTGGTCATAAGTTGAGGCCTGCCTTTACTGAGTTTTTGAACTAGGCTTGCCCAAGCAAATGCTCTTGAATAGGGTATTTTTGAAGCTAGGTCTCCTTTCTGTTGCCTCTTTTCATTGTTCTACCATCTAAAAGTGGTGGTCGGGTCATTATTTCCCATCCGTAAATTACAACAGAGTTCCCTGCCCCAGGGATGTAGCCAGTGTTTCAACTTGTAGGCAGCTGAATCTTTGCCATCTTAGAAGTCTTTTTTCTGCACACTGTCATCTGTATAGATGTCTAGGGAATCTGATCAAAAATCAGATTCAAAAATCAAAGAACATCTGTTGTTTGAATAGAAAAACCTAGAGTTCCAAGATGGTAAACATTTGGCTTGCAGTACTTCAGATGTTATTAAAAAGAAGCGATTTGAAACATACATCTTCCACTCATTAAAGCAGCATTGTCCTCAGGTTCATGTAGCTGCAGAGGTCTCCTGGAAACAGAAAGAGTTATTTTATTAAGTTGCGAACAGTTGCTATATTTGTACTGCTGTGTATTCTGAAGCACATCTTCTGGATCAGATTCAAGGATTGCACAACTCTTAAAACAATGTGCTTTTAATTAATGCTATGCTGGATTGTGTGTTAGGAGCAGCTTCAACCTAGCATTTGTTCAGTTATGAAACACTGGATCACAAGAAGTTGGTTCTTCAGTTACTATTTATATAATTTAAACTGATTTCTCACTAAATGTAAATTGTGTGTCTTGAATTTTCTAATAGTTCCTTTTTATCTTTGTGTTTTGGAGAATCTCCAGTACTTTCTGCTGCTAGGCTTTCTTCTGATTTTTCTGGTATTAAACTGGAATGTAAAAGTGATGGGACTGAAGGGTTCCATCCTAATTTAAGGTGGACTCATATAAATATTGAACCTAGTCCAATTTGAAAATATAGAGAACTGGTCGTATTCCTTGCCTTTTTTAAAAAAATAAATAAATAAAGTTTCTAGAAATTACTTTTCAAGCCTCTGACTGGAATTGTGTGGTTATTTATTGCTAAAAGAACCCTAAACTAAATGATGACTGAAACAACAAGTAGTAAAATTACTCCCGTTTTTTCCTAGAAGAAGATCTGGCAGTTTTTGCTGCACAAAGAGCATTTGTGGGTATTACATTATCCTTGTTCAGTTTCCCTACTTCATTAATGCATTAGTGCTAAAGTTAAGACAGAAGTCAAAAATATAAAGTACTAAATTATAATTGGGAAATTGGCAATCATTTGCCCCCATTGCACTGTTGGCCAGGGCTGGTGGTAAACAGAAGTTTATCACCATCTGTGGCATCATACATTTCCTGTTCTTGAACTAGTGAGAGCAGCTTTATCAAGGATAAAACCACAGGTTAGGAAGGCCTGGAAAATTCTGTCTCCAAGATTATGCTATTCTCAGAATGCCGCTTCAAACTATGGGCAAGAATAACAACCTGGCTGATACCTGCCCACTGCCCAATCTTTTCAAAATGGCAGGTACTTCTAATGTGCCATGTGTATATAAAATATGGGGAGCCACCAAATGTCTGGCTTTTGTATATTGGTTTTTTTTCCTTAAAAGCCATTTAGGTCACCATTTAATTGGGATAAAACAAAAACAAAACATCCACTTCCAAATGCAACACTGTTTTGACAAGGAGGTAGAGATGCAGACAACAAAGCTTTTACTTATGGTGTCCTTTAAAGTTGTTCTTGACTCATTGTTTTGCTAGGTTTCCCCCCCCAAATTTTGTAACAGCTTAGAAAGGAAAACATTATATAATATCTGAGTGCTTATGATAAAACAAAATTAGCATAGCAGGCAAAAATCTTATGTAACATTTGTAAATAAGAAAATATGATGGGGGGGGGATTCTCCAATTAGTTGCGAAGATAAACACATAAGCACTACTATAACTACAGTTTTTTTTCACGTGTACCTTATCTATCAAAACCGACTGTGCAAACTTCTCCAACTCTCAAGACAAATAACCTTCTATTAACCTAGCTCCTAAATTGATGATATATCATGACGGTATAAAAACTGGACCTGATTTGAAAGAAACACTTTGAACCTCAATAGTGTAAGACCCCTTTGCCATTCATAAAAGCAACTTTGTTTTGGTTTCTATTGCAAGTTTAAAATTAAGGTGCCACTGCTTTAAGAATCACATTAACTGTAATGAACTTCTTAAATAGCTGCATCTTTTTTCTGCATCTTTTTTCAGGCTCGATGGAAGTGCCCATTTTAAAAAAAAAATCATGCTCAATTTGACAAACCATCTTTAAAAGCTGTTTTTCCTAATGCATGACAGTTAGCAGGGGTATAGACTCTCATCTTCCCATGACAAACAAAACTTGAGACAATAGATTTTATTGTTTTATTTAGTAAAATGTTAAATAAATACAAATTGATCATTTATTCTGCACCCTTTTTTTCTTCCTGGTTTAATAGACTAAAATCTAGACACAACGTTACCAAACCCACAAGGGAGTGGAAGGCTACAGAAAGAAGGCAGCAAAGAGACTGAAAAATTACTATGAGCACCAGGCTATTTCTTTTTTATCTTAATCCCCAAAAAAAAAAAAAAAAAAGCAAAAGCAAAACCCTTAGCTAAACCAGGTCATGTATCTGTATACCATTCACAGGGCGACCATCTACGAAACAGGTTGCACCGAATTCACTTAAAGAAATCTTACAAATGATGTAAGGACTGGGCTGCAGTACAAGTACAGTTGAGTTTAGTTGGAACGTACATTGCGAAAGGACTGGACAGTACAGTACAGAGTGGCCAATTGCTGGCTGCATGAGGCTGTGTGTTCCTGCATGCGATTCCAAAGATGGATATACAGGGCTGGAGACTTACTGCTGGAAAAGCAAAAACGTAGTTTTACGTGAGGTCAGCCTAAAAACTTTTAACACACACTTAGTTACTGCAAGGAGTCCTCTTCCAATTATCAGAAAGTTTTGTTATAAGCAATTGAATCAGGTCTTAAAATAAAGATACATAGGGAAGTCAGCAGGGATATCTGTTAACTGCAAAACTGAGTAAATTACAAAATAAGATACAAATTAATGTAACATTAAATACATCATAGGTACTTGACAAGAAAGTCTAAATAGACTAGCGTTTATTCATTCCTTTTAAAAAAAAAACTTTCCTACTTAAATACCGAAATTTCAGTCCTGGCTTAATTCCTGTTAGCCTTATATTTGTAATACAAATCAGCATGAATGGGATTTTTCCTTGGTGTTTTAAGGGATACAATCATGAAGGGGATATCTCGTTCCCCAAGACCTACCTTTATGCCATAAGAGTAGACCAGTTTAACAGAAAAAGTTTGGTGCACTCCTTACTTTAGTAGAAGATTCTCACAACAAGACTCTTCAGTGATCCAGCTATCATGTTCCTGACATCAAGGCTGATACGTAAGTACACAGATACAAAGTACAAAAATCACCGAGATATTGGAGAAGTGAAGAATTCATCAACCGTTTCCAAAGAGCAGTCTTTCTATATCTAAACAATATAGACAGCAGATGTAACACCCCAATCATGGCTTTCATTACCTTCAATATGTAGAGGGAAATTTGCAAAGAAAAGGCTCCTTTGTGATTTTAAATCAGGGTTCTAAATGGCATGGAAAGCTTGTGTTGGCAAAAGGAGCATCTCAGCAGTCTTCTACACATAAAGAATGGTGGAAAGGCTAACAGAAGAGAGAGACAAAGCTGACAGGCTTATCAATGCTTCCTCCCAAGTGTTTAAAGGAAGTTTTGCAAATATTTGAAGATGGTTATTGACTATGTGGACTAGAATTGACTCCTTGGCAAGGTTCATACTTCAGGCTAAACAAAATCTTGCTAAGTAAATCACCATGTCTGATTTGTATACAGTATGCCAAAGTCACATTAGGGCTTATAGTGTGATGTGTAAGCCCAACTGTTCATTTTAAAGATCTTGTACTTTACAAAGGAGACCTTAGATAAACTGAGGTAGAATAAGTGTTGGGAGGCAGGGAGATATTTAATGCTTAAAAAGATAGTTACTTATTTCAGTCATGATTTTTAAACATGGAAGAGCTGTGTAGAGCTACTCTACAAATGGCAAGGCATGTATGTAAGACAACAGCCAGTTATTATCCATTCTTAGATATGCAATACAGTTATCAATAGTCGAAGAACTTTACAGAACCTTATGGTTTCATGATCACCTGTTAATGGGAAGACACACTGGGAAAGAACTAGGCCACCCTGCTTTTATGTTCAACTATATCACATTGGTAGAATCCAGGAATTTATCATAACTTCACGTTTCACACAACACTTGGAGATGGAGAAGGGAGTCAAGCCCCTTTTTATGAGGCATATGTGTTTTTTTCTGAACCAAATCCACTAGTGGGACCTTCTTGCTTTCATTGTCAGAGTTGAGGGTTTTTTTTGGGGGGGGGGGCAGGAAATGAACAGCTATAATGAGGAATCCAATTTGTAATCCTAGGATTTGTAGCAGGAGTCATACATGAACTATATATTTCAATTCTGAATTGATCAAGAGCACCTCTCTTAAGTAGGAACTTTAAGAAATGGAAAGGATTGTAGAAGGACTGCAAGAAGGCTTTGCTATGTGTTCACAGTTTAAAGGAAATCAAGGGATTAAATAGGATCAAAATCTTAAAATAAGGGGGAGTCACAATGTTAAGCCAAAGAGAAGCATGTTGCTGGCCTACAGATGCATCACAAATCTGTGCTTGCAAAATTATTTGATACAATTTTCCAGTAGATTAACTGCATCAAGTCCCACAAAGGACCAACCCATCTAATCAATTCTTTCATTTTTTTACAATATAAATCAAAATATTTTAACTCCAAATTACTTCCTCACACATTCACAGTGAATTCCATGATATACAGCACCACACATTTATAAGATAATGTATTGTGATATACTGATACAGCTGACAAGATATAAACAGCCAATGTGGCACTGAGCAGAGGTGGAGGAGGAAGAGGAGAAAACCAAGATTAATTGTAAGCCAGTAGCAACCATAAGCATGGTTTGTCCTAATTCTAATGATGTTTCTGAATATTTCTCTGACACAGTGCTGACATGAAGTGTTATCAGAAACACTGAACTTGGTAATTATAGCTAATAAAATAATTTACAATGGCAATCTTATCTAATAAGAAATGTTGTCTTTTCTATGGTTCCCTTTTATTTTGAGAGCAACCCCTTGCATTGAAGAAAATCTAACATCAATTACATCCATTGCAAATTTTTTGTTCAATAAAACAAATATTTATCCAGTCTGTAAACATGGAAGAATCATTCTATAAAGTCCAAACTTTATTTTATAATTTGTGCTGTATTTTCAAAAATCAAATCTATAAACAACATTTTGTTTCTGGACATTGAGAATTCAGAATAGCCTGCTAATGATTGCCTTCCTCTCTTTCCCTTCATTTTAACTGGTTACAGTGCCAGGGCAGGAGACGTAAGAAAAGTATGCATGTGTAAAATTGCAGAACCACAAACTGACAACTGCCTTATTCAAATAGTGCTGGGTGACAACCCTACTAGTCAGAAGACAAAAAGATTTATTCATTTTATCAGAATAAATCCAAAAGAGATTTTTAGTACATGGGAAACTTGCCTCAACAAATCATATCCTTCATACAATTATAAAATTAGAACCCAACACTTTTTTAATGCTTCTTTGTAAACAAGAAGTTGCCTTTCCTTTCTGAGGCAGACTCAAACATTTGTTATTCACAATTTACAGCATATGAAGTAAGAGAATAACTTGCCATGGGATCACTGTTTCAGCCTTTAAGTCACATTTAGCAGGAAGAGTAGTTCTGCATTTATCCCACTTCCCTATGAAGGACAGGAGGTGACCATGGCTACCAAACTCCAGTCAATTCTAAGTGAACTCAGGGACCCAGCAAATGCGAATACAGTAACTAATATTTAAGATCTTGTTCGCTACCATCAGCAGAGAAAATTCATTTCTTTTTCTCTAAAAGGGGTCTTTAAGACAGGGCTAAAAGCTCACAACCTGTAAAGACAAATTCAACTCATCGCACATGTAATCTCGTTTGCTAAAACATCCCAGGCAGGCAACAATATGAAATGGTTTATTAAATGATTGGCTTACTAAGACATAAAATTTACAAACTTGTGACTCTAGTAATATTTACTCTGTGTATTCTTGTGATGATGTTGTATACCCAGCGCAGCTGTCAATCTGACTGAGTGTCTGTCTTTCATTTATACCCATTAATGACATATAATCTTTGGAAAAGATGCTAGCTTCACTACAAAATATCAAGAGTTGACAGTTAACCCTGACATTTTCAAATGTAAAGCAAGTTTTGTTTGACAGGATTTTTTCTTATTTTTCACTAATTAACTTCAGAATGAGTTGCTGGGCTCTAAAAGCAAGACTAACTAAAAATGACTGAAGCTTCAGGGGCAAGAATGAAAGCCCCAAGAAGAACAGAACAGCCACAATAACTAGCAAACTTGAAATGAGTGTACAAATAAAGTGCATAATGATGCATAGATCTTTAATGTAGAATAAGCACACCTGTATCATGAACGATTAGCAGAAATAAAGAGTTCTGCTAACATGAATCCAGATAATGTTTGGGCCAACATTGTCATGATTTAGTGACATGAGTTTTGCCACAAAAAACACGTTGGGTGATTGCACTGATATATACAAAACTGGCTATTTCAGGCTTACAGATTTGATGTCCAGCATCAGTCTTTCAATCATTGCAGGATTAGTTTGACAATTATCTTAAAAAGTAAGATAAGAAGTGTTATCCCTCAGCTCAGGTGCTATATTGCAATAGAATAAAAACGATTAATGCTGTCAAAGCTATTCTCTGTGCTTTTACAGAGAAGAAATCCCCCCTAGTTTAAAAAAATGGTTTCAGCTCAGATTCAGTTTTAATCGTGAAGGCTGTTTCCATGGCATGACAATATCAAGATATCCACCCCAAGGCATTTTCAAACTGAAACCACAGTATTATGGCAATACCAGAAATAAAATCTGTTGTTTTTTAAAAAAATCTAAGTACACAGAATTTACTCCAGTTCTGACACCTTTTTAATAGAAATCACTTGTTTAGGAAACAAATAGCACTTTTGTAATTTTTTTACAATGTTTCTTACCTTGATCTTATTTTAAGTAACACTAGGAAGACCTCAATATCTTTTTTCTTTTTTTAATTTAAAAAAAGTTGTTTTTCCCCAGATACAAAGATTTGCCCTTGCATAAAAAACAGTGCCCAAAACGATGACACACGGACTCACAAAGACTCACTGTATCTCACTGACACTATTACTTCTAATCTATACCATGCAAGGTCCCATCTACCTTTTTATTGGACTGTCAGCCTGAAAAAAAGTTTTTTTTTTTTCTATTCCTTACATTTGTAACCAAAAGAGAAAGGAACAAAGGAAACAGGCATTTTACCTATTTGGGCAATACATTAGGGACATGTGCTGTGGTGTTTGGGATACTGTTTTTGCTGGACAAATGTACCAAAAAGAGAAAAAAAATTCTTTTCGCTCATGGCCTGCTTTACAAAAAAAGCAGGCTGATCGTGTTAGTCTCCTTTCCTACCTCAGTAAAAGCTTCCTTCTTAATGTAGCAACTAAATCAACAATGCATTTTATTTGCATTTGAATATATTTTCTGAATGCATTAAGAGAGAGAAGTTGGGGGGGGAGAGTTGCCAGTCTTGTAATCCTTCAGCCTTTTTGGATACTTAACTGAAAAATCCTTCCTCATCCTTGGTTGTGTTTTCTGTAAAAAAAAGTTGCAAATACTGCTTACTGGATAAGTTTTTCTCCCCTTCCCCATCCCCTTTTAGGATACTAGGATTTGTTAATTCTTATTTTTGCATTTTTGGTTTAGTAGTATGGACAATTTAGAAACAGGAAAAGCTCACAGGCTCTTTGGATTTGAAGTTCCCCTAGCTAAACAAAAAACTGGTCTATAGATAAGGTCTGAAACCTGCTCCTCCCTGCTCCCTACCCCCAAATAAAAATAAAAAAACAAACCTATAGTGGCTGTGGAGGCTGCTGCAGGCACACTCTGGTGTAAAATATAGAGAGTAAATATCTTATTTAACTTGGCATGGTGCTGGCTAAGAACCTCCAGCTGGCACTATTCATGTAACATGGTCCAAACTTTGCACGTACACACAGAATAAGAAGGATCAATTGGCAAACTTAGTGCCGCCCGGCACGAGCATCTTCGCACTCTTTCTGGAACTAAAGAGTTTCTTGTACTTTCCAGAAGAAATCCATTTCCTTTTCTAGAGGGTCTGTTATGTTCTTCTGCTTTGCTGCCATCTCCTCTGGCTCCTTCTTATTGTGCTCTGTTATTTAGTCTCACTGCCCTTCTTACAGTTCACCATGCAGCTCTGGGAGGGGGAAGATGCTGGGGTGGAGGTGGCAGCTGTCACGTTACTGGCGGAGTCCATGCCATTGGAGACGGCTGCTGAACTGCCCTCAGAGTTTATGGATTTGGAAAGGTTGATGCCTTGGATGAGGCGAATTAACTGTTTTACCTTCTCCAGTGAACTGTGCATTTCCTTTTGTTTTGCCAGGATTGTGTTCTTCATTTCCATACATTTCTGAAGAGAATCAGAACATAAATCTTAAGTGAGTACACTGCTGGAAAAGCCTGAACTCGTACAAAAAAAAAGAAAGCAAAATGTGAAAGTGGTATGCAGAACTAATTGCATTTAGCTCAAATGGATTTACATTTACCAAAAGATCTTTTTTAAAAAAAACATTTTTGCTTGCATGTAGCTCTGGGTACGTTTGATTTAAAGCTATGTTTATGCTGTGCTATAGATAACAATAGAGAAATGCCATATTTAGTAACGTGAAATAATCAGTCTTGGATTCTCAATTTTAAAAAGCAAGTTAAACACTGAATTCTTCCCTTTGAATGGCTGAAATTTCTTTCTTTCTATCTATGGCATATTTCTGATTTACTATATGCACACCTTGATTCAACAGGAACAATCTGTGCAAGAAAGGAAATTTCTATACAAAAGCTGCAAAGGTAGTAGTATATGGTTCATATTTCTATATTATGTCATTAGATGAACAGCAAGTCTATTATGACTATGATAGTTATATGTTTTGGAGAGAAGAGGAGGTACAATCTAAATTTGGGTGTCCAGTTGCAGACATATTTTGCAATATATCTCTGATTTATTTATTTATTTATTATTTCAATTTATATACCACCCTATTCCAGAACCGACTCAGGGCGGTATACAGGGAATTAAACAGAAAGTACAATATTTGAATAAATTGAGTCCGGTACGTCCGGACATATAAAATAAAGTAAAATACCCTTCCCGCAATCCAGGCCAGATTTAGAACATAAACTAATTTATTTCTGGCAAATTTCATAGAAAGGGAAATAACAAAACTGAAAATTGGAGCTGCTAGTAACTGCAAACCGATACTATCTATCCACTTAGCTATAGATCTATATCTTTAAAAATTCATTATAATTGCCCATCTTCTGTACCATAACCCTGGGCATCTCACAGAACTTAAACTTTCTAGCTACAGACCAATGGAAAACTTGAAAGATCAGGTACAGACTGTCATAAAGAAAATCTATGTGAATGCTAGGAGTCAACGACTTGATGGTACATAACTAATCAATTCATTTAACCAGAGTCGAATCAAGGTTCTTGTATGTGAAACCAATGTGTTTTCTTGAAACGGACTTCAAGAGATTTTAAAGTAATATACACTATGATTATCTTTGAGCCTACAAAGTTCTTGTTAGCTAAATACATATTTTGCCTCTTCTTCAGGAACTCAGAGCAACTTATGAGTTTTCCCTTTCATTTATCTCAGTGGTTCTCAACCTGTGGAGGACCCCTTTGGGGGTCGAATGACCCGGTCGCCTAAGACCATTGGGAAACACATATTTCAATACAAATACAGGTATATGTGAAAATAATTTTATAGTTGGGGGTCACCACAACATGAGGAACTGTATTAAAGGGTCATGGCATTAGGAAGGTTGAGAACCACTGATTTATCTCCATAAAAACTCAGTCAGGTAGACTGGGATGAGACCAAAGGACTGGCCAAAAATCACACTGGTATTTTCCATGTTTAATTGCAAACAACTAGGTTTTTTTTAATATAAAAATATTAATAAAACTTGGATTTGCATTAATATGACTATTTTTAAAAAATATATATGAAAATATAGCCTTTTGATTTATATATTTAGAAATTAATTCAAATATACAATTTTATTTTAGTATGGAGAAAGAGTGGAAATATTAAAATATCAATGATCTTACCCAGTCCCAAGATCTAGATGGAAGGCTGCAAGTAAACCCTAGCAAGACTAAGTGGCTGTGGCTTTTGTGTACTCCTGGATCTGATAAATTACCATCTTTAACTTTGGATGTTAAACTTTGGGGTTATGTTGGGAGTACAATACAAAGAATATGGAATAGGTACAAATGCAGGCTGTACCCCAAAATGCCTTTATTGGTTTCAGCGCAAGAAGCATTTTACAATGAAAAAAAACAGTGGACAAAGAGAAAACATATCAAGATTTGCTCATACAAAAACACGGAGAGCTTAAATGAAGTTAGAAATCAATTTACTGCAGAGGAGTTTAGTATGCAATGGTTTTCACTAGCACAATTAAGGGACTTAATGTAGTTAAAAAGTAATTGAAATTGAAACACAGAATTTGAAACTGAATTGTATACAAATAACAAACATGTTTATTGAAATATATACGTGTTGCTGAGTTTGAAAGAAAAGAACAAATTAAAAGAGTGCATCATACATGCAAGTGAGTTACCAAACACCCAAAACACGATCAGGTTTGAAATGACGGATCCTTGGTATTCTCTAAGCTTTATTGTGTTTTTGCAGGCGTTTTATTACTCAAACTAGGTAACATATTCCGTGCTAGCAGGGAGTGGGGGTTTGCTGTCATTGATATTCTAGTGACTTGTCCTGCCAGTATTTGTAGGAATGGTCTTGCTTGTTTTTTGGTTGGGCTGTTTAGTGTTAGCTTGCTGGACAGTTCCTTGATTGGGCTAATGCTCAGAAAGCACCAAGGATCCCTTATCTCTAGATTGAGATGGGCTAAAAAGAAATAAAAATCCTCTTTTCACGGTTCTTAGTGAAAAGCAAGGAAGTACAAATAAATGATCACCTGGCAATGGTTAATACTTACCGTTATAGAATTGCTGAGCTGTTTGACTTTCTGTTCTAACTGTTCTCTTTCCTGCTTTAAATCTGAACTCCATTTTAGTAATTTCTGTTTTTCTTCTTCTTTTGCTGTGGAAGAGAGATTATTAGTTGTACTATATAGTTGTGCTCTCTTATCAATTTTTTTTTTTACACTGGGCTACCAGCATTAAATGGCAGTGAGTGCAATGCTGCCTTATTCCTGATGTTGCAAACAGATTCACTAAAAATAATCCCCAATTATCCTGCTAATTTGATTACTAGTATTTGGTTATTGATTTTACTGTTTTTATTTAGTAACTGAATAGAACAAACATTCTGGTCATTTTTCAAACAAACAAACGAATAAAATCAAACCAAAGATCAGTTAACTTACCTGTTTTATATGCAATATATGAATGAACAATTGCTAAAGTCCCTGGCCATGGAATTGCTTCTTCTTTCTTCAGCATCTGAAAGAAAGGAGGGTGACTGTTTGGTTGTCATATTCTACTTCTAAGGAAGGTTTAATATAGCCCCTCAAATCATTTTCAGTATGTACATTCATAGTTGTCTCTTAGAATTGTACAAAATTAAACAACTTTAATTTCTTATAGGATTTATTTCTAGGCCAGAGACAAGCAGTTGGATTGGGATGGCTGGAAGTTGAAGGTTCACTAAAGAAAAGGGTACCTGTAAGCACTAAAAGCATCTGGTTGCACAGCAGATGTAAATTCTGCTAAAGAATGCACAATTCACAAGCGAAATAAAATAAATGTACTAAAATGATATATACTATTGTGTTTTGAGGAAAATAAAGGGATGGAAGATATACCCTTGATGCTATGAAGTTGTTAAAGGAGTTTAGATTATTGCCACTGCCCCTAAATAAAGACACATATTTTAAATACTTGGAATTATAAACAGTCAGAAAATAACAAAACAGTAACAGGCAGACAGGAATTGTGCTATTAAACATTAACCCCTAAGTGCCTATGATAGTGAAAAGTGTGCTTCGTATGACTTAAGAACTGCTCTGCCAAGGAAGACAGGTTTTTTTTTCTTCCCAAAATAAGTAAATAAATGGAATTGGGAGTATTGGTTAAGTTTTTTAATAAAGCATTATTTAGGTAGAAAAAGACATCAACTCGCCCCCCATGCTTGTAATCATTTCATTTACCACATGCAAAAAACCCTCCTCCACAGGCTTCTGGAAAAGGCCTTAAAAGTATTAACAGTATGAAATACTCTTTTGTGTTTTACCTCCCACAAAAGAGGCCAGCTAAACCACAGCCTCAGCAATTCCAGAGAATCTACAAATCTTTCCTGCTGTGAATTATAAAAAACCAAACTGGAATGAAAAGGCAACATATCTGATCTTAGATTTTCAGTAAAGAGGACGACGACTTTCTGACTCACAAACTGCTGTTTTAAGTAGCTCAAATACCAAATGCACTGGATTTTCAGAAAGAACGTAACATTACAATATATAAAAAATGCCTTTTGTCATGGTACTACATCTGACCACTGTCCTCATCACATCCTGTAAATATTAATTTGGCAGTCATTCAAGGAAGGGGTGGCCTTCGTTGCTGTGATACCAGTTTTTGGAAAACCATCTCCCTAGCCATAAAGCCAGGAATGACCTCACAGCAGTTTCATTTATTCATTTAATAGTCGTTTGTATTTTAGAAATCTATTGTTATTTGTTAGGTGTATTGAATTTTATACAATTCTTTACATATTTTAACCTGAGTATATTGCCTGGATGTTTAGTGCGCACAGACATTATTTAAATTTAGAAATGAATTGTGCTGCATTTCTTAAACTGAAGTAGCAAATAGAGATGGGAGTTTAGATACATCTGGATATCACAATCACTCTTTATTGATTTTCATCCCACAATCGGATTTATATTTGCTTGCAACTATTTCTCTGCAGAGCCAAATACCACTTGAAAGACTGGGGAAAAAACCTGAGAAAAGTATTGGACATTTTGGTATGTGCATCTCCCACAAATGTCCTTTTTTGTTAGATTATTGGTATATTTGATTATATAAGATTTCCTTAGCTGGCTTGAAACTAATGGATTTTCTGACATATAAATGAAAATATTAATTTGGGTGGGGAGGCGAGAAAGTGTTTTGGATAATGATGCAAGACATAATTTATAGGTTAAAAAAAATCGATTTCTCAGTGTTTCTGACTTTGCCTTTGAGAACTAACCACCATTTATGTTATGACATGATAATGGCAGAAAAATATCCTACAATGTAGAAAACAGAGGCAATCATTAATGAATATGCTAAGAGCTGCAAAATTCATTTAATTTAGCAATGCCTAATTTGTAGACTTTATTAATTATAGGCTAGTTCCTCTAAGTCGACATAAATCAAATGAAAACTTTCTTTTATCTGCTATAGGCAACCTTTTTTGGTGTCTACTCTTTTGTGTAGAAGAACATTACCTGGTCTTGACATTTTGGACAAATCCACATGCCCTTAGGAATTGTTTTCAGAGGTGGGTCTAGACAATCCAAGTGATATACACGTGAGCATGTATCACACATAAGTAGCTGGCCACTTTTCCTGCAAACACTGCAAAAATCTTCATGGATATCACCCTATAAAATAAAGGAGAACAGGGAGAAAGGGGTTTTTTTTAATATTTTCAATCGACATTAAAAATGAAAGTAAAGTTTATGCATGAGAGAATCCTAGGTAAGAAAGAAAACTATCCAAAGTATAACTTGTTCCATTTTCCGCATAAACATTATTAAGAACATTAGTTACATCATTTAAGATACACCACGTTTTCTAGTAGACTTCTCAAGCAAGAACATTATTTCTTTTGTTGCTAAGTAAATAAATTTAGTGTCAGGGTGAAATTCCCAATCAACTACGACTCTAAAGTATTGTGGTAGCAATACATCAATGTCATATTAGTACCCGGATGATACTATTAATACTACTACTACATGGAAAGAATGAGGGACTATGTACATTTGCATGCTAGAAGAATACATTTCCATTCATCCAATACATTAGTTGCCTTCTCTTTCTTCAACCGTCTCTATTCTTGCTTTATTTCTAATCCACTACCATCTGTTCACATCACATGCCCAAAGTACAGTCTGTTTCTGCTTGCTGGTTACTGCAGAGTGTGGTCTTTATTTGGCCTGAGACTGTTTGGCATTGTTGAAAGAACAACTATACCTCTGTTGGTGTTTGCCACTGTTCTATTTATTTTAATTCACTAAAATAGCACATTACAATGTTGGCTTTTGACTTTAAAATATACTGCAGCAAAGTAGTACAAAGTGTACATGGTGATGTCAGTGTAACTCATTCAGACCAGTTGCCACCAATCTTTTGGGCAACAGGGACCAGATCCATGGAGAAAGGTTTTTTCTGTGGAATAGAGGGGATGTGGTTTCATGTGCTGCCTGCATCCTGTGGGTGGGGCTTCACTTTTTTGCGTGGCCCATTTTTTGGCATGCCAATGACAGTCTACGGACCAGGGGTTGGGGGGTCCTGATTTAGAGAACCCGTTTTATGTAGTTACACAGGTAAGATTTTTGATGGAGGGGAACAAAGTGATCGATGGCTATGCTAAGTAATATATTAAACTGGATGAATGTAATATAAGACTATAAAATCTGTATTATTTGATTCTGAATTATCTCAAATACAACTGTATACAACTGGCTACAAAACAATGGCAAAAACATAGTGGATTGCAATATTGGCTTATCTTAATTTATGAGGGTAAACATAATCTAATTTTTACCACAGCCTTTCCTGAGAATTGTAGACCCTCTACTGATTTAATAAAAGGATGTATTAAGTGCTCTGGCTTCACTTACATCAATATTCTGAAAATCAAATGTTTTCAGTTTCTACTTAAAGTATGGGACTTCCTTTTTCTCTTTTTGGCAGCCCTGTACATATCCTCCAACTTCTGTAGCAGATCTCAGAAGGGTTTTCATAAGACAGCAAAGGGAAAGGGAATCTATCCCACCTCTAAACTCATTTGCCTGAAGGTGCGTTCATGAACTCAGTCCAAGGACAGAGTTCTAGTTTAATTAATCTGAGACTTCAACCAAAACAGATGTCTATGATAAATACATCTCAGCTGAAAACTGTGAAGCTGCTAGAGTTACTGATTGTGTGGTAACTGCTGGATACCTTTACATCATAGACATTTTAATTTTAGCATATTGTACTAATAAAATGCAATAAGGATAAAGATTTCTTTCAAGAAGTCAAAATAGCAAGATCAGAAGAAGAAAAGATATTACTATAAAAGTATTCTTCTTGATGAGCTGAAGGCAATTCTGACAAGTTGCTACAACTGAATCCCACTTTCTAACACTCTTCAAATTTAGTAGTAAATAGTAAGATATGTAAAAGCAGCCTATTCTCTCTAAAATATAGCATTCCACAGGAACCTGCATAGTGGTAAATAAGATGATTCACAGCTTGCAAGCTGGTTCTGAATTATGTAAGCTATTTCACACTAGCCTTAAAACAACGGTAGGCTACCTTTCTTATGAGTAATGTATTAAATAATGACAGAGTATCAACCATTTGGGAGAGGGTATTATTCCCAAGCACTGGCTGATGCTTAAACTTTCTAACTGCATGAAAATCAATGCTTCACACTCCGGAGGTAACATCATTAGTTTCCAGCATGAGTATGCTACCTTGACCTATGAATTATCCTCGTCTGGTTCCACAAGCACAATATATCAAATGACTGATGAATTCCTAGGGCTCAATTTAAGGAAGAAATATTGGGAGGGAGAGTTTCAAAGTTTTAAAAAACCTCTCAGGTCTATTCCTGATCTCCTCCAACCCGAGTTTTAGCCAATTGATCACAATTGAGTCCAACATTTCCATTGCTAAGCAAGATGTGAGCTTTCTCCCATTTTACAGCTTTTCTTGCCACATTTGTTAAGTGAATCACTGCAGTTCCTAAGTTAGCAACATGGGTGTGAAGTGAATCTGGTTTTCCCTTTGCCTGTCAGGTCACAAGAGGTGATCAGATGACCTGGGACACTGCAACCATCTTAAATACATCACCCAGCCAACAAAAGTGCGTATAGTCAAGGCGATGGTTTTCCCAGTTGCAATGTATGGCTGTGAAAGTTGGACCATTAGAA
>JANHFR010001830.1:491399-503347 GCA_032468015.1 Mimophis mahfalensis | reverse complement strand
AAGGTGGTCCCTATTTTTCTACTTGCATTTTTACATGCTTTTGAACTGCTAGGTTGGCAGAAGCTAGGACAAGTAACTGGAGCTCACTCCATTACACAGCGCTTGGGATTCGAACTGCTGAACTGCCAACCTTTCTGATTGACAAGCTCAGCATCTTAGCCACTGAGCCACTGTGTCCCATTACATCAGCAGTGAGTTTGGGCAATATGGCTGTTCTTGCATTTCCTATGGCAGGATCATTTTAAGGAAGCATTTGGTGGGGTCTTTGTCTCCCATACCAAACATTCTACATCATTCCTTAAGATCTATGGACTCCCAGAATTCTGGCTGAAGAATTCTTAGAGCTGCAATCCAGAAGCATTAAAGTCGCCAAGGTTGGACACTCCTACTCTACACAAATGCACAACAGATAGTCTCTGAGTCCTTTGTCTCACAGTGGATAGTCCCACAATGGACAGTCCCATATGTGTTTGTTTCTTTTTTGCCAAAGCACTATCAGTCTCCTTTGAAATCAAAAGACTATGACCAAAAACCCAATGATCACCTCAATAGCACAATGTGAAATGCTGTACATACTGCAGGTGAAGAAAAAAAAATACATTTCAGAAGACTATTGACATCAACATTCTTAGGTTTAAAAACAAAACAAAATAGGCCTTCCTGAATTTTTAAAGGCAAGATTAGCCAATCTGCACTTCAGCAGTTTTTACTCCTGGGCAAAGCTGGGAAGAAATAAGTCCTCCTATCTCAAGTATGCCCTCCTTACAAGCTGGAAACCCTGGCAAAGCCGCAATGGCTGGCTGGGAAATTCCAGGAGTCGAAGTCCACAAGTCTTAAAGTTGCCAAGATTGGACAGCCCTTCACTAGCTTATTCCCAACGCTTAGGGTTGGTTACATTTTTTAGGAGTATATGTTCTCCTATGACTTCCAGAGCAAATCTTGGCAGGTGGCATGTAAAAAAATGACACAGGGATTTCAAAACCTTGGTCCATGATTTATTTTAATGCTGGCTTCTTTCCCCACAACTGGCATCCATGCACGGATACATGAGCATTCCATCCAAACTTTGTTTTTATCTTGCCCAAGATAATGCTTCCCAAACATCTTGGCCAAAACTTCCCATCATCCTCAATTACAGGAAATGGAACCAAATACATCTACTGGGGAAAGCTGCTTTAAATTAAAAACCTCCCAAATACTAATCAGCCATGTGGTAAAGCTAATGGTGCAGGGAGACCGGGGATTTGGGGGGGAGGGGGAGAAAAGGCAACCTGTTCTCCAAGCTAATCCTGGCATTTCTGCATGAATCCTCTCCCTTAACTTGGCCTACAGGAATTCCTCTAGATTGGAGTTCTGGGTGGCATGCCCTTCCCAAGGTGTCCCTCCACGGAAACCTCTGGATTTTGTATGCTGCCAACTCTGCTGCTTACCACATAGTTTCAGGTTGTTTGAAGGACAGGAGGCTGGGGAACATATTTGCAATCCCTTTCTTGGCTGGATCTCAGAGCACAATGCATTGAGCCTTGGTTTGATAGAAATGCAAGAGACATTTTGTACCAAGGCAGGTGGGTCACCTATTAGGTTTCTCTGTCTCCCTGTGTGTGAGAGAGATTGAGAGAGGGGGAGAGAAGAAGACATTATTAACATGATTTGTTTCATTTCTCCTCTCTTTCCCGGTGTTACGTTTATAGTTTGATAGAGGGGGAGAGAGAACCACTTAGGAAAAAAATGCTTCTTGGGGATCCCCCTTTGTCCCTTAAGCCTCTATGCCAGGGGTCTTCAAACCTAACAGCCAGCAACTGAGATCCAGCAATCTCCACCACTAGAGCCCTGGTGGTGCAGGCTGTTAGCAATTAGCCTAGCAGCCAGCAGCCTGTAATTAAGGCATGTTGGAATCTCACCAGGCTCAAGGTTGACTCAGCCTTCCATCCTTCCGAAGTGGGTAAAATGAGGACCCAGATTGTTGGGGGCAATAAGCTGACTTTGTAAAATGCTGCTGGGGGGGGGCAGGGCGCGAAAACCCCAATAAGCTGGCATATACTAAAGAATGAAGGCTATTGCTAAGCACATTGACTTGTGCTTAAAAAATTTAAGCTGCCTGAGTCTCTGGAAAAGGGCGGCATATAAATTGAATTAAAAAAAAACTGGAGAGAGAAGAAATAATTGACAACAACTTCAAATGGCCAACTGAGTCACATTATTTGATCATGCTGTCTCTAGCATCCTCACCAAATATGGCTTAGAACAGTCTCCAAACAAGGCATCCTTAAGACTTGTGGATGTCAGCTTCCAGAATTCCTCAACTGGTCAGGTCCTAGACAGTTCAGGGAGCATTGTTTGGTAAGGGAAAAACACTTTTACACTGGAGTTGTGTACCCACATTAAGTCCAAGGCTGGGATTGGGATGAAGTCATTGTTATAAAGGCAGGGGTTTGGACTAGAAGATCCTCAAGGTCCCTTCCAACTCTATTATTCTGTTATCTTTTAAAAATGATTACTGAGGTATCTTTGTGCATAATAAGTGAGACATGAGAATCACCCACAAGGGGGAGTTATGGTCCTGAGACATTGCTGGAGAATTCCTCTGCCCTCTGAAGAAATATAGAAAAATTGACCGTTAAATTTCTAGGCTTACATATTAGATGAAGAATTTCAAGGAGCCATATGCTCTAGAAGCAGCATTTTAAAGTGAAACACGACTGTAGAATACCATAATCAACAAGGTGATGCAAAGCTTTTGGAGCTGTAAATTAAAAAATAGAGAAATTCTGATACCTTCGTTAATTCCCCCAATTTTCCTCAAATTTCCCCAATTTTCCAGTTAAATATGCTTCATTTGTACATCTTCAAACAAATGTAGGGGTCGGCATAGACTGCATTTTTAAAACAAGAGGACTATATTCATACTGGGTTGAGAACAAACATATGCCAAGACCCAGTTGCAAGGACATTATTTCCAGTGCCAATTACTAGGCGTGTATCTCCCCCAGAATCACCATTTTCTTATACCATAAGGTAACAATCAAGCTGTCAAACAAGAAGGAACAGTGTAATTAAGGAAATCACTGAACCTACCAATGGTCTCAATAATGATGAAAACAGGAATTTTGCATCTGTGTGGATCATAAAAATGCAACAGAAGCTGTTACGGGGGAAATGATTGCTGCCAGCACTAATGGAATCCTGAAATACACAGCAGCCAAGACCTCTTTTCAACTGGAGGCAGTGGGAAATTTCTTATAACGCTTTGCCAAAATCGGCCTTCTAGCCACTTGGAAGCTTCCTTCTTCCTTTTTCTATTTTGTCTTCAGCATGCTTTAGGATTTCTGCTGAATTTCTATAGGTAACCCTTCTGAGATCAGTTTGTTGATGGAGTTCATAGAGGACGCTACTGTTGATTTTCAGATACTTACAGTATTTCATTTTGAAATGTCTGATTCTGGCCACACTTCCAAATACGAGAACAGAGCCCAGGATGAATGTTTTCTAATAATATTTTCCCTCAGACATCTTTTTTTTTTCCAGCTGGCATTTAACTGAAGTGCACAATACTACAGAGTCTTCTAAGAGATTATTCTCCAACCGAAGCAGGATGTTTGGATATAACTTTTAGCCACATTCCGGTAGATAAATAAGTACACTGTTGTGAAAGCAAATTCTCTTTCCTTATAGTGAGTGACAACTGTTAGTAAAAAGAAAGTAGAAAAAAAAATCTGAACACCTTCAGTTTCCAGCAAACATATTTAACAAATCTGAGTTAATTGTAAAAATGTTGTTTTTGATTTGGAGGACCAAATATTTTTAAGATTTTTCAAAAGAACAAAGAATTTTTCCGACTTATAAAGGTAGAGCAAGTCCATAAATCGGGTTGCAATGTGCTTTGTTTCTGTTTGATATGTTGTATCAACCAACTGAATTAGTTAAGTTGATAATTAGTTAAGCTGCCTTAATATACAACAATCTCATTCAGGACACAATTATTATAGAATTTTTATTTATATTTGGCCCATTTGTTGCAGTATTCAAAAGATCCTTGAATCCAGACTTGAGCTGGACAACAAGGTTGCTTCCCCCAGAAGATAAAATAGATTTCCTAAGAAACAAAACTGTATGATCTGGTAAAAAAAGGGCTACTTAGAGAAGGTAAATACTATCAAAATGAAGAAAGCAAGACTATTTAAACTATTTCCACAAAATTAACAGCAATTATTTGCTAATCAAATGCTCAGTCTTATGGCTACTTTTCTTGACGCCTACACATCCATAATATTAGGACTTTTACAGATATCTATAACCTGCACAAAAACATTGTAGTTCACTATTATTCAAAAATAGAAAAATAGTTTGCCAGTATTCAGGCATGTATTTTTAAAATTAATATTGGTGCATTCTTTTGTCAAGCTCCTGACAGGCATCAACAAGAAAACTCTGGGCGAGGTTATCTGTCAGTTTGGAGTCCGATATCACCAATATGCTAATGATACCCAATTATACATCTTGGTTCCAGGTTGATCAAGTGACATTGTCGAAGTTCTGGCTGAATGCCTGGAGGCTGTGCGGGCATAAGATGGGGAATAACCAGCTTAGACTCAATCCTGACAACACCAAGGATTGTCTTGCCTCCCTACACTCATTTCTGGGAATATTCCATCTTTAATCTTCAAGGTGTGAAATGGTATGTGAGAATGCCTTGGGAGACAGGGCAATGAGATGCAATCAAGGGAAGGCAGCTAAGCCCACAACAGAAATGTGAGCAGGATAAGAGGCTCAGAAGAGACCCTCCTTACTTTCTTGGGTTGTAAAGGGGATGGGAGGACAGAAGATTGTTGTCAGCCTTACAAGGTAGACCGACAGGAAACATGAACAGATTAGCTATTTCTACTTTATTGTAAGGTTACATTAACGGTATCTTGGCTGTGTCTCACTGCCCTGCCTTCCAAGGTGAATTCCCATGTCTGACTAGTGGGAAATCTGAGGATTCTCTTGGACTTATAGCTCCTGCTTTTTTTAAAAAAAAAGCAGGTGGCAATGATGGGCAATGAGCATTTTCAGAGGTTCACCTGGTGAGCCAGCTGCACCTGTTCCTGAATCAGAGTCCTTCCCACTCATACCTTGGGCACCTCACAGTTGCGTTACTGTAATGTGCATCAAGTGGGACTCGGAAACCAGAAGATACAGCCAGTCCAGAATGCAATGGCCCGAGCTACCTGCATGTGTCATGATAATTTTGTGAAGTGCACTGGTTGCCAGTTGGCTTCTGGATGCAATTCAAGATGCTCGTTGAATCACCTGTGTAATCTTTCATGGCATGGAACTTGGCCAGTTGATGGCTTGCATGTCTAAGTATCTTTCAACCCATTCAGTGAGGTCATCTAGAGTGCTTTCTCAAATTTCTACTCTCTGTGCAGGTAGTTCTCAACTTACAACCTCAATTGAACCTGAAATTTATGTTGCTAAGTGAGACATTTGTTAAGTGAATTTTGCCCCATTTTATAACCTTTCTTGTCATGGTTCTTAAGTGAATCACTGCTATTGTTAAATTAGTAACATTGAATCTGGCTTCCCAATTGACGTTGCAGGTCAGAAGTTCGCAAACGGTGATCACATGATCTGAGGTCATAGCAATTGTCGTCAATGTTGCCAAGCGTCTGAATTTTCATCCTGAGACCATGGTGATGCTGCAATAGTCATGCAAAAAAGGGTGACAAGTCATTTTTTTTCAAGTGACATTGTAACTTTGAATGGTCACTAAATGAACTGTTGTAAGTTGAGGGCTACCTTTAATGCCCTTTTGCCAGAGTTTCATACCACTCCCATCTTACTGATTTTCTGCAAATTGTTAAAAATATTCTCCCAGGCCTTGGGATACGATGGTAGTTGGTTCTAGGTATTTTTGTACTCTCCTTGCCCCTTCCAGTTGGTTGTGTTCCCTTTTTTTATGTGTGTGTTTGTGTGTGTTTGTGTGTGTGTTTGTGTGTGTGTGTGTGTGTGTGTGTGTGTGTGTGTGTGTATGATTTGTTTGGGTATTTTCCCACGTCTTCATAGTTGTGCTTTTAAAGTTGTATCAAGTTTTGGTAAAATCTCATTTACCATCATCAGGCTACTGTGTGGTAGGCTTTTGCAGCCATTTCTGTTTTAAATTTGGTGCTGGCAGCGTGCTCTACTTAAATGGTTTTTTTCCCCTTCATCCTGATTGGTTGGGGCTCTTAGTCAGAGTTTATTGGTCTTGGAGTTAGCTGTGTTCTGCTTGATTGGTGTTTCTGATACATTCTGTCTGTTTTGTAGCATTCCTTTGCCTTGATTGGCTGCAACATTGTATTTTGTGCATTGGGGTCTTTGAGAGCAGCTTGGCATTGGGTGAATGGCTGGCTGTCGTTTACCAGATAGCTAGGTTTCATCTGTGTGGCTGGCTGGGGTGTTCTATGACTTGAGTTTTCAGGGGGTGTCTGTTCCTGCCCAGGTGCTAGCTTGGCTTGTGATGTGGAGATTTTCCTGTTTGTGAGTGCAGGCTTCCAGATAATTGACAGTCTGGTGGAGTGCACTCACAGCCTGCACATGATCAGGCTGGTGTTTATCTTCTTATACAAATAAGCTGAAAGGAAACAAGATTTTGTTATGACTTCAGGAAAAACATTCCATTACATAACAGAACAAACAGGCATTGTCACCTTATGGAAATACTTCTACAACAATATAAAGAAAATGTTTCATTCAGCACATATTTCAAAACAAGTTTTCACTGATAACAAGGTTTTCAGAATTTGTCTCAATGATATAGGGAGCGATTTGTACAAGCTTAGATAACATCAGCAAATTTAACAGTGGCACCCATTTAGGTTGCCAATGAATTAACTTTTCATTTTTTTGCATATTTATTTCCTGCTTTTCTTATTTTTATAAATAATTCAAGACAGAGAATATACTTCATAGAGGTGCAATGATTAGAGTGCAGTACAGCAAGCTATGTCTGCTAACTGCTGCCTGCCTGCAGTTTGGCAGTTTGAATCTCACCAGCCTCAAGGTTGATTCAGCCTTCCATCCTTCCAAATTTTGGGGGGCAATATGCTGATTCTGTAAACCGCTTAGAGAGGGCTATAAAGCACTGTGAAGTGGCATATAAATCTAAGTGCCATTGCTGCTCCTTCCTTCTCCTTGTGCCCACAACAACCCTGTGAGGTGGGCTGAGGCTGAGAGAGAGTGACTGGCTCAAAATCACCCAGCTGACTTTCATGCCTAAAGTGGGATTAGAACTCATGATCTCTTGGTTTCTAGTCTGGTGCCTTAACCACTAGATCAAAGTGGCTGTCCTTTTCTCCAAATCTGTTTATTTTACAGATGTAAATGTAATGTCTATATGTAAATAAAGAGATGTAGAAATCTGGAAAGCCAATTTGGTTTAGTAGTTAAGGCATCACACTAGAAACCAGGAGACCATGAATTCTAATCCTACCTTAGGCATGAAAGCTAGCTGAGTGACCTTGAGACACTCTCTCAGTCCAACCCACCTCTCAGGGTTATTATGGGGAAAAGAGGAGAGGATTGTGTGTTTGATATGTTCACTGCCTTGAGATATTTGTAGAAATAATAAAGGTAGGATACAAGTAAGTAAATAAATAGATAAAATACATTTTGTGACATGAGCAGTATTATCTCTCATCAAAATAGTTATACATAGAATTATGATGGTCTGTATCATATGATGTCATGTGCATTTAGATTCCATAATTATGATGTCCTTCTGTCTGTTTTTCCAACATATTTCTTCTTCTAGACTTCTTGTTAAAAATAATCTGTATATTTGATGTTTTAATCTCGGCTAGCCAAGTAGGCATGATCCCACAAAAGTATTTAACTGGATATTTGAATGTAGAGGGGTTTAGTCTCTGAATAACTTACAGGTATATACGCAACACAGAAGTGCTTTTGTTTCAAGATGAGTAGGTTTTGCCTGTACCCATAAAATGCCACTTTAGCAGGCTGTCAATCTCAATTAAGACATCAGCATGTCAAACTAACAGGTATGGCAGGCAGTATAGTCTATTTCTGAACTGTGTGTCAGGTGAAACAAGGACTAATTATACACTTAGCCAAATACGTCTGTTCAGAATTGCTTTAAAACTAAGGTTGGCACCGAGTTATTATGAAATGATAGTTTACCCTATTTTGGCTTCTGCCAAGTGGCAGGTGGCCTTGCAAATATGCAACTCAGCATGTTTTGTTTGTTCCCCACAGCTGTTCTGCCAATCAGTTTGGGATGGCTGTGACTAAATGCTAATTAGCTTCTGTTGATCTGCATAGGCGATCAGCTTCTCGGGATTCCTATTCTGATATGTAAAATTGCCAGTCGGAGGTGTGATCCTATGAGGACCTGAGGCAGACAGGATGGTGGGGCTACTGGTGCTGCTGGGAGCAACAAAGGTGGAGGTTGAATCGTCTCTGCTATGGGGAGAGAGGATCCAAAACAAAACCTTTGAGGAAGAACGAAGAGCTTCCTGCTCTTAATTTCTGGTTGACAGTTGCTGTCACTAGAGTGGTAGCAAAGTCTTAGTGCTAGAGGGTGCTACCTCCTTTCTTTTCAGGGCTCACGAGAACCTCCTCCTAGCCCTAATGAAACCAGGCATTTCACCATCTGGTCTGTGAACTGACACTGGCAGATACATTGACAATCATTCGGCAAGTTTGCTGCTTCGTGCAAGACCCATCCGCTGCTTGTTGGATTGTTGAAACCCAGCTTCAAAAATAAAGCGTTTTTGTTTTGTTTTCTCTTATTTTTAAGCTTTGTGGGATGGGAAGATTCCTATATTATTTCTTCTTTCTATTGGGTTTTTATTCTTTTCCTTTCTGTTTTCATGAAAAAGTTGGCTGGCTGAGTTTTGCTCTAGCTGCTACGTCTGCTGTAGTTGGAAGATAGCCCCGTTGGGACCCCTGTGTTTAGTCTTTGCACCTGTATTTCATCAAGGAAAGGGGGGGAAATGATCTCACTGAGTAAACATTACAAAATAATTTTCAGAAATTTTTATTTGGCTTCGGCTTTAGCAGGATCAAGGCAGCAATGAGACGATAGTTATTGGAAAGCACTTGGAGCATCTGAGAGGACCAATTCTATTTTTCATTTGGTGTGATTGTTTGGGTTAAATCCTTCCTTTTAATATGACCTGATCAGTAGGACCAGTGAATATCTACAAAGAATACCCAGGACCGTAAGCATGTACACATTGTTTCTAATATTTTACTTAAAAAAATAAAATAAAATCAAGAGTTGGATTCAAAGGATGGAACAATGTGTACTGATTTGGCAAAACTGAGAAGTGTTCTTTTTTTAGGAATTGGGAAGTTTTTTTAAAAAATGATGCCATACTTTGATTCATAAACCTCTCTGTTCCAAATTAAGCTAGCTTTGTTTATAAAGTTCGCTGACAAAATTAATACGGGACCTCATTTTATTTTTGGGGGCTAATATAATAAATGTAAGGACAATAAATGCTGTTTTAAAGGGCACCTAGAAGAGTGTTTTCCCTCCCCCTGCTGTCCTTTCCTTTTTTGTCTTCAGAGGCCCTGAAAACTTCACCAAGTTCTGAAAGGAAATTAAATAGCCTTCATGACACAGTACCCTATTATGTAATAAAATATTTGTCCTCTTGACAATAAAATAAGACATAATGGACTCTATTCATGGAGCCTCAATGAATAATACAATCAAGTCAAGTGTGTAGTTAAATTAAAAGATGTCTGCTCATGAATCACAATTCCATATGAGATGTGGGAACTGTGTTTTTCTCAGACTTTCTTTTTAAAATAATAAATGGCACCCTAGGGCCAGTTCTTGACAGTGCTGGCTAATATATTCTGGGTTTTGCTCAAAGATCTGGAGAACCTTTATGAGGATCATTTTTGGTCATAGAAAATAGTTAACAGTAAGAAGTTACCTGATTCCACACACACACACACACACACACACACACACACACACACGCTACTGCAGGTAGTCAAAACATTTTTTTTTTAAAAATGATGAAATTATATCACGAGCACAAGACTGATGAAGTCCATAATTGTATCAATCAAGTTTTGTTAGAAAATCATAACACGCCTAATGTGTTTCAGCCAGTTATTTTGTGGGCTAATAGTTTTACAGAACAGACTGACATCGATAGTAAGCTGAGTCTCAGATTGGACTTTGAAGAACACTGTTTCCTTTCTCTGCAGCTGCTGCCTTGTCTCCTTGCAGGAATTAATTACATGGTTGATCCATCCAATGAGAGATCAGCAATCACCACAGAAGGAAATGAAAGGTAAACAAGCCAACAAACTTTTTAACAGAGATAGCCAGAAAAAATATTTGAGAAAAATTGTACTAGCTTCAGCTCAGCTCAAGTCTAAAGTATGGTTATTTTCATTATAATGCAATTTGGGTCAATGGAAATCAAAATAAGGTAATAAGTTACTTTAGACACCTAGGAAATGTAGAACAGTTTTAACCTATTGTTAATACCTATCCTTGAAATATTCTTGTTATGTCCTCATAGCAGGCACACAAAAAGGCAGTTTGTAGGTTGCTGTTACTGTGGATTGTACCAGGGTCCCCACTGAGATGTGACAGTGCAACATCCATCCCAGTTATAATATTAGGATTCAAAGGCAAAATATGAAACTCTAACCAACTATATTTCGGCAGATTACAGCTTGGGATGGGGGTGGGAGGTAGGAATTTATGAGTCCTCAGATCCTTGCCTTTCATTAATTAAATCCCTATCATGAAAGCTTGGCTATGAGATGGGGTCTAGAAAGAAGGCCTCCTTTCATTGAGAGAGCCAAAATGAGGTAAAACATGGCATCCAACTCCTGATTGAATAAATTACTTTATTGTAGTCATGGACCATTACATAACAAAATAAGCACTTAAAATTACAAACAATTTAATTATTATTTGCTGGTTGGTTTTATACATTATGTAACAAAATTGTGCAACCTTTAAGGACATCCCTTTTTCTTTGTCATTGAGCAAATGGTACAAATTAACCATATCAGAGTGCCCCAGAAACTTAGATAAATTTCAGTTAAAGAAAGACGATTCTCTGAAGACGGTTCTTCCTCTACAGTTGACAATGAAGACCACAGACCATGGTTTCCATAGAACCCAGACCAGAAAGATAGTGCCATGCGATGAAGGGTATCTTCCTGAAGTTCTCCTCCAAACTACTGAAAAGTGTTTATTCATAAATGCATTCTGAGGGCAAAGTACAAATAATAATGAATGTTCCATATTAATTTTTTTAAAATATTAATTTAGTTTGATCTGAATCTAATGGCAAAATACCACTACAAAACAAAATCTCATCATAATGTAATTACATTATGATAGTTTTTGTTTTTCATCAGGAAATAAATGGTTTAGCCAGAATTTTGCCTCTGATCTGCTTCCTGGCATGTTCTACAAGTATTTTTTTTTTTTAAAAAAAACTTATATAAGTCACAGTCATGCAATTCAATCACGTGTTATCCAACAGTTAAGAAGGTCTTTAGCGCTTGTAGGAGTTACCAGAACTTGTTTAAGCAACCTACAAACCAGCAAGACAGCGGGTAAGACAGGGCCAGGATGGGCAAATATAAAACTAATGCATTCCTGCTGCAATAATATGCTTTTTTAAAATTGTAACCAGAATGCAGAATGTAACAAGGGTCATTTGTTATAAGACTCATATTCTAAATTGTTAGGCACACAGCAATAATATTCTTTTTTCTAACTGTAATCATGGTCAATACTGGCAAAAACATAACCTTTGAATCTCTTCTAAGAATATAGTCCTGCTTACCATGGACTTTGACATCTATTTAAGGCATTTTGATCTAGGAATCGGATTCTTGTTTTCATACAACGATCTGTTTTTCCAACAGAAATTCTCTTGTCTTTCTCCCAAAGACTGAATAATGGATCTCCCTCTCCCCTC
>JANHFR010001830.1:469540-488084 GCA_032468015.1 Mimophis mahfalensis | reverse complement strand
AGAAGAAGAGGATGACAGAGAATGAGGTGGCTGGATAGAGTCACTGAAGCAGTCGGTGTGAGCTTAAATGGACTCCGCAGACAGGAAGTCCTGGAGGAACATTGTATATGGGGTTGCAATGGGTCAGACACGACTTTGCAACTAACAACAACAATATTCCATCATTTTACTTTAAAAACTTGATATTTAATTCCCTCAAATAAGGTGCTACCACTTGATTTCTTTTTGTTCTATCTTGTCCCTTTTCACAAAGTTTTTCAAAACTTTAACAAGCCTCTTTTGTAAATTCACTGCTGTCAAATAATCCAGGTCACTGTCTTAATTTGTTATTTACACATATCTTTTAATTATTAAGACATCAGCTGGTTTCTTTTCTATAACCAGTGTAACATCTTTCTCTCTGGTAGCCTTTATTTTTAAATCCACTGTCAAATCAGTCTCAATCTTGTTAAGATAAAAGTAGTTGCTTGTCTCCAACACCTTTTAAACACAGTCTATTAGAGAGGCAGACACTCTTAAAATTAACTTCTGGGTCCATTGTTCAAAAATATCCTTTAATATGTTCAGTGTTAAACATTGTATTTCCTGCTCTCTGAGTTAGGTTGTTTTCTTGCAGAGGTAACTAGTTAACATCATGAGTGCTACCCTGTTTTGCTGAAAATAAGACCTATCTTAAAAATAAGCTTAGCATATTTTATGTGTGCACCTAATATAAGCCCTACTCTTAAAATAAGCCCTACTTAAATGCCTGTGCAGCCAGCTACCTGCCTATTTTGTTTGGTTGCTTGTGGTACTGCGACTATGAGGCAAGGTGATGGAGTGGAATTCCACCACATGCCTTGCAATGGCTTAGCTCAGGACCCCTACAGCCAGGCCATCCACACCCCAACACCCCTACTGTGGCAGCAGTACCAGAAGTACCAGCACCCATGTGCTGCAGAAGCCCACGTGGCTGCCAGCCCACTTCTTTTGCTTGTGGCTGCAATAGAGCAAGAGGCCAAGTGGTGTGTTGTTGCCACAGCCGTGAGGTGAGGCAGGTGTCAGGGCATGGATAGCCTGTCTGCGGAACCCCTAAGGTAAGCCCTATCCCTGCTTCATGGCAACACCACTACCACAGCACGCAGCCTCCTGCCCCACTGCAAGGAAGCAAAAGAATTGGGCCTCCTGTACATGGGGGAGAGGATAAGACATCCCCCCAAATAAGCCCTAGTCCATATTTGGGGGCCCCAAAGAAAATAAGACCTGGTCTTATTTTCAGGGAAACACAGTTAGTAAGGGGTAGGGTCCACTCTCAATCTGTATTTTAGTGGCTTATCTTGTCAGTGTCAGTGGTACTTTGCTTGGACTATTTATCACTAGCTTGTTTGGTGGTTCCTTGGTTGGGATATTGTTTACTTTCTAATTGTTGGTCTAAGGTTAGTCTTAGTGTTTATTTATGCTCATTTGGATATTGATTGCTGGTGGAAAGGCATTTTGGTCTTTTTGTTCCCTTTTTTGGCTTTATTGTCTCTTTTGCACAACATGTAGATGTTGTTTATGTCTACATCCTATTGATGGCCAATTTTTCAGAGAGCCAGGCTTCTGGGAATTCTGTAATAGTTTTTAACTAGGCTGCATGTAGAATGATCACAGTTTCCAAGTTGAAACAATGGTTAAGTATGTTCATATGTTGTGTGATTAAAGAATTTTCATTTTGTCTTCTGACTGCTAGTTGGTATTCATGAATACAGTCTGCTAGTCTTCTGCCTATCCATCCTAGGTAGAGATTGCAACAGCCATTACATTAAAGGTTGTTGAAGGTTATAAATGAAACCTATATTAATTATTTATGCAACCCCTGGAACAATGCCTTTTAATATCCAGTTGTGATAAGCCAGTGGACAACTGTTTTTAACATTTAATTTTCTATTGTGTACAAATGAAATTACCATAAAGAAACAATGTTTTTCATTGCCTTAAAAAGGTTTAATAAGTGTTTGCTTTAAATATTATGCTGGTGGTTTGGATTTATTTAATTGTTCCCACATTTTTTGAACTAAAATCAACAGAATTATTAATAAGGGATTTGAGCAGCATGGGGGTCAAGTAAAATCATCATAGAATACTAGAAGGAGAAATCTTCAACTGATCTGCAGCAATGAATTGTTTGCATGTGAAGTCTGTCAATATTGGAATTTTTTATTCATTATTAAAAATTTGTTTGCAGCCACTGTCACAAGTCTCTTAGCAGCTAATGAGGTGCAAATATGCAATAAAATTAGAAAACATGCAACATGTGAAACCCAAAATAGATGTGTGGCATTAGACATACATACCCCAAAGCTGTTCAGGAAAACTCAATAGTTTTCCCAGAAAGTAGACAATGTTGGACCAAAGTTCTCCTATATGAGCTCATTTCAGCCCCACCACCTCTTGGCTTTGGCTGCTCTGACCTCACCCAAATAAGGACAACCATTATTATTTTTCTTTTCTTTTCTTACATAGGAAAAATAAAGAAATCTTATAAACAATTTATATTTTTAAACAACTTAAACAACTGGGACAAGAGTGTTGTTTTGTTTATAAGATAATTTCCTATGGCTCTTTTTCTCTTTTTACCCCCTGCCCCCTTATTTTATGAGTATTAAATGTGAGACCATATTGTGTGGCTCAATATTGTTGCATATATCTTTTTTTTTCTTCCTTTATTTGTCTAAGAAAATAAAACTTTTGCAAAGCGGTGTTATATTTTGTCTGGCCTCTCTAGAACAATCTCCAGATTGTTGGAACTAAGACCATGATCAGCAATTCTTATGACTAACTAGAGGTATTTTACTCCTATGCAGGATTTCTCCTGTTAAAGATTAATCTTAATTCCCTGAGGTTAGTTGACTAAGCCAACTGACCTTTTTTGTTGTTCCCATGACATACTGACCTTTTCATTGACCAGTTAAGTGAGTATGGTAACAAGGCCCAGAAGAGATCTCATGAAACAATGCTTTGATACAAAGGGGAGATAAGAGATTTCAACTGTGAATAAATATCTGGAGCTTTCAATTTCTTTCCTCCTAGAAATGACTGTAGAAATCTAGGTCAGGATCAACAGAACCATATGTTGGTATTAAACATGCCCAGTAAAATCTGAAAGTATTTATTTGGATTCCTTGCTCCTCTTTTACACAAAATTCAAGTTTTGTTCCTCCCAGAAACACAAGTCCCTCTTAAGTGAAGATATCAACATGCTTTCCACAAAACCATTACCCAAGTGAGATGATTATGTAATTGTGTATCCTTTCTGCCATGATTAAACAAGTAAAGAAGTCACAGTGTGTGCATATAATGACACTTTTATACACAAATCATTTGCTCTACTTATGCCTTTCTCATGGATGCATGTTGTTTCTTCCATGTAAATGAATGATTGATTGATTGATTCATTCATTCATTCACCAATTTCGCAAGTTTATAATCTATACTGAGTGATCCACTCAGGTGGTAGATCAGAAGCAGTGACAGAATGTGGTACTTGGGTCTATATAACATGCTCGCTTCTCTATACAGTGTAACTGATGCTTAAGCTGGGTCTGCTTCTGTAGTGCAAGTATTCTCCTCCTTCCTGTCTGCTACTGCAGTACTACAGTTCTTATATGTTCCAATTGGCTATACAATCTTCATTTGCTGTTATCTGGCTCCATTGACTGATCATTGAATTCTATTTGTCTCCATCAGCTTGGCTTGGCTCAACTCGGCTTGCCTCAGGAGCGTTGGTTTAACTCCAATTGTTGTGGAGTGCAGGACACAGAAATTACAAGAGGGCAAATTCCATCTGAATTTTAGGAAGACAAAATCCTAATTGTAGGAACAGTTTAATAGAGGAAAGATGACTGTCTCCCATTCAATGAATATATACTGTAAGTTTTAAAAAAGTTTATACAAGGGTATGTTTAAAGTTGGACAGATACATGGAAGCTTTTTCCTGGAGTTTGATTTTAAAATGTTCCTTGGGAGTTTTAGACAAGAAGGGAAGGGGATTGCCTGGTTTTGTTCCTACAAGGGCTACCACTCTGCACTCACACAAGCTATTTGTATCCAGCTCTATCCACCAAGCACATCATTTCCTGGGAACATACTGCAGCTGTGGAAGTCAGCCATAGGGTCCTCGAAAAAGATGTTGAATAGCCAAAGCATGGTACAGCCCCATTAGTTATCTCCCAAAGCACCATCATGGTGTTTTGAAAATTCCTACTCTTAAAAGGGAATAAATCAAGACCATTCCTTTATCAACCCAGCATTGCTTTCAAAACTTTCTGACTTAAGAGAAATTATTTGTGCTTTTTCTCCTCTGACCTGGGGCCCTGTTTCTGCTTAGATTTAAAACTTGTGCTCTAATCTGTCCATTAGAGGATTAAAAGGTAAGTTGCTTTGGTTCTGAGCTGGCTGCCTTTTGAAAACCCCTTTGTGATATATAAATGATTTGTGGGATCAAAATACAAACTCATCATGTATATCAGAACTTCTGGTGGCCAACCTGGAAGGTGCCATTAACGTCACTTTGCTCATCTAATTGACATTGGAATTCCTGCTCCTGTAACTCCAGCTCAGCGTTTTTATTGTAAGCAGTGATTGCTAGCCCTGTGAGGCAAATTAGGGGCAATTCATTTTTGCTGGTTGATTTACGGAGTATTATCATGAGGTGCTATAATTTGCTCTTTAGCAAAGTGACATAAAGGAAAGAAAGATGTACAACGCAGGAGGAGGAAGAACCATACCAAGTTCAGCAGAGGAACTCTCTTGATTCTTATCAGTTTGAAGCTAACTCAGCTCTTTGACTCTGTACATGTCTTGTTTGCTTCCATCAGTTGAAAGTAATATTAAATTATGTAAATCAACTTTACATGAAGTTAAAAAAAAATTCACAGACCAGTCAGGAATGTTTATGCATTATGAAAGGGCATCTTGTCCTGGAAGAAATAACACAGGCAGCTGATCATGAGCAAACATTTCAAAACAGACAAAAGGGCTGGTCCCTGCAGCACAATATATTATCATATTTCCACATAATTAGTTTGTTTTCCACTTGAAATAAGAAAACGATTCGACATTGTAGCCTGTGCCTCAGGACGATACATACAGTAGAATTCTCATGTGCTCCTTCATATATCGAATAATTAGCCAGAATTAATCTGTTGAAATTAAAGTTTGGAATATTATAGAACTCATGAATAGTGTATGGGACAATCAAATAAATTAAACCAGAAACAGAATCGAAGAAGGCAGACAATAGCAGATGACTGCTGGCAATCTGTTTTTTAATCAGTGGGTTTACAAGCCAGAGGGTTTAAATATGGTTATTGACTTTGGAAAAATGCTATATAAAATTCTTCACAGGCATAATAAAGGAAGCCTTAGCAAGGTAAGCATAATTTTCTTTTAATTTGTGAACAGGTTTAGATGATTGTTTGTGTATCTGAGCATTTGTATCTATATGCCATTACTTTTCTCCAGCATATGGTAACCAGAAAAGTGGTTTTGAACACGAAGTTTGTCATCCCAACTATCCAGTAGGATGCAGTTCATCTTTTATATACATGTATGTACAATGTATACATTGGTATTTACCTAGCTATAATGAAAATAACTAAAAAATCAACTTAATGCTGATTTCATCTGAAAGGCGACTAATCAACATAAAGAACTAATATTTATTTCTGATGTTTATTGAACAGAATGTTTTGTAAAGCCACCAAAATAACCCCTAGATTCGTAAATCCTTCAGCTAGTGATAATATTTGATGGAAAAGCGATATTTCAGCTTGGAAGAACTGGCTTTGAGTCAAAATGCTTACTTGAATTCCAGTAATCTGAACGATGCTGTTCAAATTTGAAGCTGTTTCCAATTTTTATTTTTTTTTAAAAAAATAGCTGTTACAGCTAGCTGAAACCTCACTTGTGGAAATTAATGAATGGAGCCGGTCCAGGACATTGGCTATAGACCAGTCTTTAAAATAGAGCAGAACAATGAATACTCCAATTCACAGCCAGCTGGTATCATGCTTGGGCAGCGAAGGTGTCAAAATATTAGTGACTTTTTTCATTTGTCAAACTCATTGCCAATATCAGAAAAGCATGTGCAGCTTGCAAATGTGAATTTTGCACCAATGTCATTTGGAAATCTTGCTTTCAGAATGTGTGTTCAGTATCTCTATTTTCCCCAGCACTTGAAAATGAGAGACAGGGGAGGACACATAAAATATCTTTTAGTTAGAAAATAAAAGTGGTTATTGATTTATTGTCAAACATCAAGCATTAATTTATTATAGTGGTTCTGTTTGTCCTGCAGGAAAAAATGGATCCATCAGCATTCTTGTTCTTAATTTTCTAGGCTCTGCTAAGTCAATCATTCAATTTATCCTGGAACTTAGTATGCAAGGTCACACAGTGTGAATAAAAATATCTATATAAAAAGTAGGAGAGAGACAGCAGAGCAGATACAAAAATGTTTGCCTCTATTTCAGTTACAGAAGGGAAAAATAAGCATATGTTAGTGGTGTCTGACACTCTTTCTGCTCCAATTATTTCTAAAAGTGTATGTTTTTCCCCCTTAAACAAAGATTGTTGACATTTGGAATATGTTTTTCCCCCACTTTGTTTTTTTTTTTAAAAAACTACCCCAGAATAATTGCTATATTAACATGATAAATTGGGATTTCGTGTAACAAACAGATCAGTTTTCCCTGATGAATACATAAATCTCTGGTTAAAATCCATCATTTACATTCCATTCTGATTGGATTCATTACCTTCATGGTACCTTTTGCACTGGTATTGGTCAACTTACATCAACAATAATTTAAAACAATTCAGATACTGGGATCTCTTTTCAATTTTTTGATTCTTAATCCCTTCTCACACATTCTGGTTGGTGATTGATACAATTTCTCAGTGGACTAGCTGGCCAATCAGCAATAAAAGTGGCAATTTAAAAATGTATCCATTGCTCTTGTGACATACCCTCTAAGTACGACATTGTTAAGCTGATCCTTTATAATGCTAAGTATCTCAAATGTTTATGATGGCATTGAGCTAGGTTAGAGGAGTAAAGTGATAATTACTGTAATAATAAAAGAATTTAATTGTGAATGAATAATATTTTGATTGCTCCAACTGAATGTGAACAGGTTTTCAAAACCATACCAGAAAATGAGTCACGTTTTGTTAGACAAGAAGACTAAATGTTAGAAAGAAAACATAGTTATAATTTCCGGGTCTTTGAAAATAAATTCTCTTCTTTTGAACAAAATTGTTTCATTTCAGAGGTATTTTAAAGGTCTTTAATCTTCATGGAGGAACAAGAAATTGACAAGTGCCAATGACACTAACTTACTAGAATGAAAAGTAAATTCCATGATAGCATTTGACATATAGATATGCTAAATAGTTAAGAAATGTCAAACATGCATATATTTCAAGTGACCCAACATTATTTACCTTAGAGCAAGTTTCATATTTTTTCTGAAAATTTCAGCATTGAATGAAGTACTCCTTTAGCATATTTAACTACTGAGATGTCTCAGGGATTTACTAAGTGATTGCTTAAAAGTATCAAAAAAATGTACATGATTGTCTAAAATTAACAACCAGCCTAATTTGATTTGACAAATGATGTTGATTTCAGTAGGGTCACTAACCACTGAAAAGACTCAAGACAGATATTGCCTTCAAGTCATGATAAACCTGAATATTTAAACTATACATTATGGTAATCCACCCTCTACTTGTCAGTAATGACTAAAATATAGAGCTAAAATTATAGAGAAGCATGAAAAAAATCAGTGTCTGATACTTTAAAATTAAACTTACATACTGGTTGTTACTTTATATTAGACTGTCCATGAGAAAGCAAGGATAATCATACATGGTTTTCTCCTATAGGTAAAATGCAACCATTGGATTTTACCAAGCCAACAATATCGAGCATTGTATTAGACTTTAAAGGAACATTTGTAAATTACTGATAAATTTTACTCAATCTGAAACTTCAGTTTGATTGACTTACATGGAGTTATAAGCAAGGCCAAATAAAACTCTGCATGAATATAAATTGCTGAACTGAAACTCATATAATAGATGCTTTATTAGTGCTTAATGAAGTAGAGAGTAAACAAACAGCACACCAATTTGGCAGATATGCCCCTGTTGAAAGTACCAGAGGAAATAGAGAGGGGATAAAGGAGATATCCCATCCTTTAGCAAGTCCTTGAATCTTCTATCAAAGGTTGTCTTTAAATCAACAAGTACATCTGTTTAGCAATTGACGTAGTCTATTATACCAACATGGCAGGTTTTTTATTCTGGATTTGACCCAGACCGTTTTTTCAAAAATCCTAAATATCTTGTTTCCTGCACTTCCAAAAGACTGAATATTAATCTAAATTTTATTCAACCTCGACACTGACTGAGAGCCCACTGTTCATTATTGGAGGAGTATATTAAATCAATAAAACAAGGGCATATGTAGTCATTTGCAGTCATTTTTGCAGCTGTGGAATCTCCTTTGGGACTTCCTAAAAACTAAGCTTGGATATAACCTTCAAACACTACATGAGCTTTTTATATCTGCTGGCAATTTTGGTAGCCAGAAAACAATCACTTGAGCTTGTTAGTGTTACTTTTAGGTATGTTTAATGTCTTCCACTTGTTAAAGGTCTAAAAACTTTTTTAAAATGCTGAAAATAAACAGAGAGTAGGCCTTGGGGAAAAAAATTCTCATTCAGAATTGAAATAGGCAGGGCTCCCCTATTTCTAGTTAATGCACTTCCTGAAATATAGCCTCATACAAGGTAGGCAAGTAAAAAATCAATATTAACATTGGTTTTAATTAATAGCACTGGAATGAAGAGAATATGTATGCACAAATTTACACTCACATTCTATTATAAGATGTATTAGAAACTTCAGAAAATTTCTATGTGAATTATAAAGACTTTAACCTGGACATTTCAAGTGATATAGGAAGACAAGATTAATTTTTGTAACTAAATAAACAACCAATAAATCTATCATTTTTAAAAAATCTTATTACATTTTAAAAATGGCTTGAAATATTTGAAGTTTTTATACAACTGTTAAAGGAATGCACATCTTATGGATATGTTGTGTTCTTGATATACCAATATTATCCAACTTTCCTATATTGTGAGAGTGATTGTTCAAAGGATGAGATCATTCACAGTGTTAAAGTTTAAAAGGACTTAGTAATCATCTAGTTCAATTTCTAGAGATGCAGCATCTCCATTCATACAAATTTCTATTTAAACTACAAATTAAAGTGTCTCCATTGTTTCCCAAGGCCATTGATTCTACCAGTGAAGAGCATAAGAAAGAAGCTACTTTCTTCTGTGTTATCAACATGTCAGGCGCAAAAGAACAGGTCCACATATGAAGGTACAATTAAAAGAGATTTATGCACAGGAATTCTCAATGGGTTAGAATCTGCTTGGCATTAGATAAGGGTCAAGATAATTTGGGGGAAGGGTAGATTTAGGCCATTGGTCGCTACATAGGGATTCCTGTCTGATCTCTCTTTTAACTCCACTCCCAGGTGTTGCCATTCCTCCTCCTACACAATGAGACTTAGTTATGAATTATTTCCCGGGTTCAAAATAGCCAACTTGATTTTTTTTTAATTCCTTCCCTGAAAATGCACCTGGACAGAGTGTAGAAAAATATATTGTGACAATAATGCTCTTCTGAATCCAGCGAGAATGCAGAAAATGTAAGATGCACACTTGCAAGGCAGGGTAATTCCAATTTAATGACATACTCTGCTCCTGTAGCATGGTATACAGCTCTTTCTCTGTAAAGAGGTTCTTAGTTTCCACAGGAATCCTTTAAAATTTTTCCCCATCCTGACTTGCCAACAGCATTTTGTTCATATTTGTACTGTAAAACAAGATAAAAGTTCTCCCAGCAGTGTTGAAATTGGTCAAACATAATCTAAATTTGCAGATTTCACCATGTGTTTACTGTGTTTTCCTCTTTGTCTGCCTTTGAAAAGATGCTCAGCCAAGACAACATTGGTCTGCCAGTAAGTTTACCATGCCAACAAATATCTCTGGGGTCTGATATTTTTCAAATAAACACACACATTTACATGAATTTTCAAGAATTGCTACTATCACCTACACTTTGAATGCCACTTAACTTGGTTAACTATGCCTTTAGGAGAGCATCAAAGTGTGCTTTTTTATCTTTTTGGGAATAAATTATATAATGATTTTGCCACTGTTTTCCAGCAAAGCAACTCTCTGAACACGGAACTCAGAGGGTTCACATTATTATTGTAATCCTAAACCACACTTAATGCAAACAGGCAGTACTGAAAGTAGAAATTTATTGGTTATTGATAGTAGCATTTACTTTCTAGTGAAGAACAATAAGGAAGACTTCAGGAAATGCAGAGAGAGTGAATCAGGATTGAATCACAAAACAAATGTATGACTAAAGAGTGAGTGAGTTGAAAGAGGAAACGGAGGTTAAAAGTTGGGGATGAGTTCCTTAGAAAAGGAAAAATAGGTTTAATTAACAAACAGCTATGTAGGGAGTAGGGCAGTGTTTCTCAACTATGGCAGCTGGAAGATGCATGGACTTCAATTCCCAGAATTCTGTGCTGGCTCTTGGGAATTTGGGATATTGAAGTCCACTCATCTTCAAGTTGCCAAGGTTGAGAAACCTTGGAGTAGGGGGAAGGAACAGTCCCTCTTTGAGGAAATTGGGAGGTTCATAAATGCAACAAACAAACAAACAAACAAACAAACAAATAAAGGATACTTTGCAAGAATAGAAAGATATGAAAGGTATTATCAGTGGTGTTGGTGTCAACTAGTTTTAACTTTATTTCCTTTTTCCCCTTCATCCTATGTCTTTGATTGCTATTCCTTAGCCCCTACTCTGCATTTTGCATAATGCTTCCTTGCAAAATCAAGATTGTATGGATATATATATGCATGCATTCCAAATCTAAACCCACAGGTTGCTTGTATTTCAGATTAATAATCTATAATAAACTCACAACTCACTTCACTTCCACCTAGTTCATTAAGTTATATACTGAATATATTCTTTCTCTATAAAAATACACTGACTAATTTCATAATTTTATGAACAAGTAAAGTATAAAGTAAAACAGATATGGAATTGATTATTTTAAAATATTTAAAAGGTTCTGGATCAAGAACTAACAAATGGAGTTACAATTGAGGAAATCTAGACTCAGGTCTGACCTCTGTATTATTTCGTTTCCAGCATGAATTTATCTCAGCTTTACTGAATGCCTGTAAAATTAGCTTGGCCTCATAGAAGTATTTGGAAAATAAGCAAAATTATGACCACTGAATAAAAGTGAAAGATTGCAGTGCTTTAAAAATATGGCTGGAGATTTATTATTTCTCTATTTTGTGGTATTACCCATAGATCCTATTGACAGGCTATATTAACAAACATAAGTGTGGTTCTCCAAAAAAGATTCACTTCCATAGCCAACAGCTTGCCAGTTGTCACTTTGCCCAGACATATTAGTCATTGTAGAGAAATTATTTTGACTATGCCCCCATTCCTAAAGGTCAATGCCAAGGTTATTTTACTAGTTTTTTGTGCTATCAGTTGTAGGAGTACAACCACTAGAAGAAATGGCTATTTTGTCAAATCTTGTGTACACAAAGTCCATCCTTTAAATGACTATCTTTTAAGATGTGGCCTCTTGGTCATAGTGGGGTCTGTCAGTTCTTGCTAACTCACCTTCTGAAACTCTGCTCCCTTATCTATGTCTCCATACCTTACCAATAGCCATCCTATTCTTTTTAATACCTGCTAGCATAAAATACGCTAATCATATGCAAATGACTGATAAGTCAGAGGTTCTATACAAAACTGATCAAAAACATAATTAAAAGTGTGTTTAAGTGTTAAATTATTAGGAACTGAATTTATCACAGCGTTGTGCAAAAATGTTCTCTAGAGAACTCTAAAAGCACAAAACACATTTATCAGGTAGTTTATTTTTATGTTGATACCATATTTTATTTTGAGTACTTCTTATCCTGCGAATGGAGATAAGGCAAAGTAAGCCCTGCAGTGGGCAAAAGATCATTATAGTTGTAAGTCTAAGACTTCAGTTGTTGGAAATTAAAGAGGGTTTTTTTCCTCATTTTGGAAAGGGTCATGTACCTCTTGAAAGATCCTGTTTACAGCTTCAGGGTCTTCTGAACCTGACAGTGTCTTAAGTATTCTGGTTAGCACAATGGATGTCTTCTTTCAGTTGTTCATAATTTAACTATTGTTTGTGCTTCTGGGATTGACCTGGCATTTGTGGTCCATTCACTGATTACTTCCCAAATAGATTATTATAATAGACTTTGTGTGGGATACCTTCTCAAAAACACATGGAAACTGCAGTGAGGCCAAAACACAGTCAGTTCTCTCTCTGCAGTTCCTTGGTGACAGCATATTATACTTTTTTAAAAAAAAATTCAGTTGCATTGCCTTTCAACTGCAGAAATTACAGTCAGGCAAGAATCACTGTCAGTCAACTTCTAAGCAAACAGAATGATGATTAAGGACAATGAATGCTAGGGACTGTCCAAGTGAAACTGTAGTGGTTAAGGCCGCTTCATCCATCATATGCTTATTTATAAACTAATTTAACTGGGATCTAGTTCATGCACACCTGCATAGGTTGGTATTGTGAGTATGTATGTTTGCTTTGCCTATGCCAATACAAAGAATGCTTCTGTTAGGACATTCAACAAACCAGCACTAAACAGATAATTGTAGATGGGTTTCAAAGCAGGTGCATGAGCCTTACATAAGATGCATCTGGTTTACCATTTCAAATTGAGGTGCTTTGTTTGCCTAGAGCGTGCTGCAATTTCACCTTTTTCAAATGCTTTTGTCCTCCCTAGAAAACACAGCATTGTATTCTACAGTCTTCCCTTAAACTAGAGCCAGCATGGTCAAGGATGGCATTGACTGGGAAGAGGCTGGGACAGTAAATTATCATGGCATCATCACCATCATTTTGGATTGTCAAAAACACAGATTTGCCAAAGCTGCACTTCTTTTTGTCCAACAGGCTTTGGGCTGCATTTAATCCAACCCTCCACAGCATTCCACAATTAATTACCCATTGCTTTAACCAAATGGGGTCCAAAGAAGAAACAAATGGCACAGATATTCATTGTATTGAAGGCCAGCCTTATTCACTGGGGTTTGGGGAAGCTGGTTTTGTGCAAATGTGACATATTAGAGTGGTGCAGACAAGGAACTCCAGTTTTCCAGCATTGATTTTCTTGGTTCCCGTTGTTAATGATAAACCACTGTAGCATACAATGGAATAATTCAGCATTAAATACACGAAATGAGCTGCCTGACAAAGACAACCACAGAAAAGGTGGCTATTACCACATAATTGTCTAACTTCCTACAGCAGCAAAAGGATGTGTATTTCACATGCCTCATTATAACTGTTCCCATTATAATTTTGCAGTTAGTTGCTATGAGTGCTGGTCATGAAAACATGCCAGATTTTACCCGGGATTGAAGCCTGCCTAATTTTAGCAAATTGAGAGTTGCACAAAAGAAAAGAGATAACTACTATGTTGTTATTTTTCATTAGAGAATTGCTATATTAAGAGGATGTGATCCAGCTGTGTTTGTTTAAATAAAAGTGTGATTTGAATACCTCCTACAGCTATGCTCCTGCCAATGAATAAAAGATAAAATGCAGCTCTCCTTGGATGCTCAGCTCCCAAGTTTGAGCTGACTCAGAGATTTATTGTTTAACATAAGGAAGGGGAAAAAGCATGTCGAGCAGACCACACACAGGGCTCTTTTGTGTATTGTTTCAAGCCATACTGCTAATAGATTTGTTCCAGTAAGGCTCACAGCAATTCAGCTGTATTAAAATGCTCCACTTAACTGTGAAAAAAAATAAAAAATAAAATAAGTCATTATCTCTAAATAGTAAATGTTGCTTAGATCAAGGCCATGACTAAGATAAACAGGAAATGGAGCCATTCAAAGCTGCAAGGAATTGTCTTTCTGATAATGAAAGCAAGGTTTCCTGGCCTCAGTGCTTCTAGCACTTCACAGCAACCAGGATACAATCCATAGCATTGCTTGAAATCACATTTGGTTTATAAGCTTTACCTTTTGCAGAGTAGCTTCAAAGGGTGGTGGCGGCAGCCAGATGTAGTATTTCTGATGGCTGTTTCCAGATCACAAATTCAGCAGCACAAAAATACATCCTGGAAAAAAAATGAAGGAATTGTCACACTTGGGAGATGGACTTGGTGGCAAACATTAAAAAGTTATTGGCCTTCTATCATTCTAATTCCCAGTTACTGAATATTATAAGTACATCTGTGCTGTGGCAAAGTTTTGTGGTGCATTTTACTGAGAATTTTAAAGCGAGATTTATCCCTCTGTGCATTGCAAGTTTTCAGACCAATGAAACTCACTTATAAGAATATGTTAGGTAGACTTGATTAAATGTATTGCGGCATTAACTTTTGAAGAGACTCACTCACTTCATCAGAGGAAGGTTCATCAAATAAAATGACTTTAAGATTCAACATTAAAGCATCACAATCAGATTAGCATTTAAGATGCCATGGAGCATTTTGTAAGTAAGCAGAATGTATTGTAATTTTATAGTAATTCTACATTCAAGCATGTGATTTTGCTGAATGTTCTAATTATTTGACCAAAAATGGAAGCCAGCTGCAGCAATCCACCAACCATTTATTGTTAAAAGTTTTGGAAATAGATGGATTTATGATCCAGTCTAGTTGAATTCAATGAAATAACGTCAATATTTTCATGCTTCTTAAACCATCTATCTAAGCTTTTCCTTCTAATTAAAGCAACATGGGTTCCTAATTTGTTCTTTTAGACCCTGGAAGAATGGTGACCAAGACTTTCCATAGTCTGAAATGCAGGACAACTTTCATTAAATGAAACTATGTGCATTCATTGGGGCGCCTTACATAGGCACCCAATAAATAATATAATGAATTCAGCCTGTGAGTTACAATTAGTTGTAATTGTACAATTGTATTGACATTGCTATAGGGCATTGCATGCCAAAAGACAGTTTTTCTCTCTTTTGCCATCACTCTGCTGAACACCTAATTACCACAGTACTGTCTTATGTCTAAGCATATTTACTCATGTAGTACGGCTGTATTACTATTATCTTATCTTTCCTACTACAATTTCTTATTGGTATCTTGCTGTTTGTATGTAGACTGAGATCTTATGCACCAGAGACAAATTCCTTATGCGTCTAATCACACTTGGCCAATAAAAGTATTCTGTTCTGTTCTATAATGTATTTTACCTTATGATGGGTTAAGCAGTTCATTACATGATCTTTTCTCTAATAAAACTTGCCCATTTGTTGTGAGATTCTAGCTTTTCTACAGATTGGCGACAGTGATTGGCATGTAAAAATAGAACCTTTTCCAGTCTGTTGCAAAAACACAGTGATTCAAAGGAGGCAATCAGCACAGAAACTATATCTTAAAAGGTGCAGAATTCCAAATCTACTCACTTCTGATGTTGATGCTTGCATTCCCAAGCTGATGCATTTTGGAGTGTGGGGATGGTGAGCCATTTTTCTTCCAACTCAGTTACTTCTAATTTCCATTTAATAATCAGAGATCCTTATTTCTGCAAAGTTTTCTAGGATGGCTGATCTGGTCCTCTTCCTTTCCTTGGCTGTGATGTTTCTGGAGCATTCCAACATCCTTGAATTGTACTATTCCCCAGGTTCATGAACCATCATGATACAGGAAAGAAGGGAGAGGTTTTCTTGGTTAGAAAGTTGCTAAATTCTGCTGTTGGTCAGCTCATTTCTCATTGTTCAATTCACAACAGAGATGAGCACAATTTGTGCAGTTTCGCAAGAACTTGTTTAAAACTTTGGAAAGTATTGTGGTGTTTGTGTGATGATGGCTTCATAAAAGTGCCAGGAACTTTGATTCATTCAGAACTGCTTTTTTTAATCGACTGGCTTCTGTGCCAAGAAATAATGGCTTTCCTAGCATATGTACACAGCTTAGGCTGCATCATTAGAGATAGTTCATTAAGTTTTGTTGAATTCAGAGAGCTATTTCTAATAACCTTGCTTAGGGTGGGGGTGCATAATAGACATTTTCTGAAAATAAATATAAATATCAGCATTTATATTTTGCACTTTAACTAAGTCATGACTCCAGTATCACTTAAATATAGAAAGCACAGAACAATTCACCAGTGGAACAGCTTGGCTTCGTGGACATTGTGGGAGCTCCATCAACTGGAGGTTTTCAGGACGAGACTGGACAGCATTTGTCCCTAATGGTATAGGATTTCCTGCTATGGGTTGGGGGTTGGGCTAGAATACCTCCAAGGTCCCTTCTCACCCTATTATTCTATGTTCTAAGACACACAGAGATTTTGATCAGACCAGACAAAGGCATTATTCCAGAAATACCTGCATTTCATTTCCTGGAGGGCTTTTTCCCATGAAATTAAGAAGTCATTTTACTCATATGATGGGTGGACACATCAAAGTCAATGGAACCATGGATTGAAACCACAGAAGCAGTAAGAGTGGGATTGTTTCTATGTACAGGTAGTCCTCAATTTATAACAGTTCATTTAGCGACCATTCAACGGCACTGAAACAAGTGACTTATGACCATTTTTCACACTTATGACTGTTGCAATATCCCCATAGTCACGTGATCAAAATTCATATGCTTGGCAACTGACTCATATTTATGATGGTTGCAGTGTCCCCGGGTCATGTGGTCACTTTTATGACCTTCTGACAAGCAAAGCCAATGGGGAAGCCAGATTCACTTAGCAACCATATTACTAACTAAACGGCTGTGGCACAAAAGGTCATGAAATGGAGCTAAGTTCCTACTTAACAAATGTTTCACTTAGCAACAAAAAATCAGGCTCAGTTGCGGTCGTAAGTCATGGACTACCTGTAATCTCCTTGATTTGGTTGTGGCATCTTTGTCCCTTCCATTTACCTCAGTCCTAAACCCAAAGCAATTTTAAACCTAGACGTGAAACTGTATATTACTAGTGGGAAAGATAGCTTCTTTTTTTTCCTCCTTTCTTTTTCCTGCTACCACATACAGTCCATGCCTACACAAACTCCTAACAATTATTGGGAAACTGTTAGCAACAGAAATAGTAGGGATGCTTTCCTTATTATGTTTGGTGTTGTCCCATTTCCTTTTCTCAGCAAGCACACAGCACTGATTAATGAAAATTTTTCTGGCTTCTTTTCAGTGTCTGGCTTCAGAACATTTGCTATTTGATATCCGAGATATGTACAACATGTTCACAGTGAATCCTCCAACTGAAAACAGCAGAGTTCAAACCAAGTCAATTAATTCACAGAGTGAATGGATTTGAGCCCAGAATCTCATGCCTTGTGGAGGGCCTCTTTGATATTCCTGCCAAAAGATATCTGGTTATAAATGCAGTCAATGTAACTATTTGGTACTTATAGCTCTTACGGTCTTATGCAATTTCCCCACTCACCCCACCCCTCCCTTGTTATGGCTGATCTCCGATAATTGAGTTACATTTTGCAGACATTTCAAGCATTTTTCTCTGCCTCTGTAGTCTGCTCTCCTTTTTTCTGACACTACAACTCAGACAGTACTTTCAGTGGTTTCACGTTTCCTCTCTCACCCCCCCCTCCCATCCTCGTTGCCTTGGATATTCTGCTGAAGTCAGGCATAATAAAAGACCTATCCAATATCTGTTCATCTAGCCAGGCTCTTTCTTGGACCTGTTTTTGTTACTTTGGAATCTGAGAGAGCCTGCCTTATCTGGGGAAGCAGGACAGTTGTGTGTGCCCTTGATGAAAAGGCACACAATAAATGCTCTAAAACACTTGTAAATGTGTTTCATTTGCAGAAGGCACATTTCTTCCGCTAAACAGTAGGGAAGGAGCTGTCGTTGAAATTCAGCAGGAAAAATCAGGTTCTCAGAAGCAAAGAATTTATATTTATAAAAGAGAAAAATGTTCAGTGTCTAGGTTTGTGGGTATGTCCCGAATACACCAATCTGCCCCAAACTTGCCAGACACATACCTCACACTCTGGAGGCAAACACTGGGTGTGTGTCACAAATGCCTTTGTGCCTTTTTTCACCCCCAAAAAGGACACTAAAGTGGACACCTCCACTGACATTTCACTGTCAAGTTGTATGTGCAAATGGTTACCAGGCAAGTCATGTAAATCGGAGGCTCTCCAGCCAGTAGAGGCAAGGCATGCAAATTGGCCAAAGAACGCTGGGAATTGTAGGCTGCAGCATTGTCATAAATACCTGGGCAAAGCCAGGTCATTGGCTAGTAATTTTTAATAGCTCCCACAGACAGCTGTTCTCAAACTGGGGAAAAGAAGGGAATCGCCTGAATGGAATCTGTGGAAGGTGAACACCAAGTACCCTCGTTGGAATCCTTAAAAAGGGATGTGAACAGGGCAGGTTAGAGTAG
>JANHFR010001830.1:397471-408015 GCA_032468015.1 Mimophis mahfalensis | reverse complement strand
CAGGGAGTTCTACCCCGGTCCAGATGGCTCACCTCCTCCTCTTCACCCGAGGAGGGGGGTTTTCTTGCCGGGAAGCCGCTGATCTCCACGGCTCCCGGCAATGACAATCAGCTGTAGTTTGGCCGCAAAAGAAAACAGCGGCCATTGGGAACAGCGGCTTGCCGGACGCTTTGTATTTTATTTTTTCTTTATGTACACCGAGAGCAATGCACCAAAGACAAATTTCTTGTACGTCCATCACACTTGGCCAATAAAGAATTCTATTCTATTCTACAGGTAAACTACCTGTAAACACAACTTATTGTGTATAAGATAGGACAGTGGTTCTCAACCTCAACAACTTTAAGATGCATGGATTTCAACTCCCAGAATTCATGAGCTTGAGTTGAGGAAAATTGAGATAGGCAGCTATAGCAATCTCTCATAAAACAAATGTTTTTAAAATAAACCAAATAAATCAGTTATATTCCTGCGAAGGACAAAGCATCCATGTTAGGCAAGGAATGCATAAAATTGTTTCTACATTTATTAAGTTCTTCTTGTGTTATTTTACAAGGATCAAGATAGAAGAAATCCAACAGGAGATATGTGTCCCTGTGCAGAAATTAAAGAGTAATAAATATAAATAAACAAATAAAACACTATGTCTTTTCAATGTCTGTGTGCTGTGATGAAAGGCAGAGGAGCAGGAACAAGCAAAATCCCTGAGCCTGGCTTTTCCTTTTCTCCATTAAAATTGTACTCCATCCCTCCCTTTTTCAGACCATCCATGGTCAAAGAATGACTCCAAACTTAGGAAATAGATGTTACCTGCTCCTTCCCCCCCACCCCAGCTTAGAGGCATTTCCAATAAAAGCACAGTAGGTGGCAGCGCCTATGCTGGATGTTATGAGAGCAAACAATGATGGGCATCATCACCCTCCCTGGGTTTATTGACATATTGAATGTGGGAAAATATTTTTCTAGAGCAGTAGCTTAGCAATACCCATGTTTCAATGTGGCACGAGAGAAAGGGAGAGAGAGTGTGATCCATACTTTGTAATAACATCGCAGATGGAGCACGTACAAAGAGCACCCTAAGAAATACAAACTTCTAGAGCCGTCATTTTGGCTTCGGGATAGATGAATTCAAGTTCTCACTCACTCTCCATTTCCATGCTATGAAGATTGCTGCGCATTCTTCTCTCTTTGAAGTTCACCTGTTTCAATATAAAGGCAAAAGCAGATTTTGGGATACTTGCTTCCACATGTTTGCTTCTTCCAACAATAGTAGATAGAAAGGGAATTTTAATTATAAGACAAACAAGAAAGGGTGGTTTAAGATCTAAAATCAGATTCCTATAGATTCTGTTCACTACCTCACGCTTTCCATCCTCCAAACCTTTTGATTCAGGGTTCCCCGCTAGTGTATAGAAATAATGGAATTTTTTTTGAAAACCTCAATTTGCTACACTAATTAAAAATACTCAAAGTTGGCTAGATCTAATGTAACATGTAGCCTGACACCTGGCAACTCCAGTGAAGAGGAGGAACTAATTAAAGTGCCAGGAATCAAGAAAGGGCTGCTTCTAAAGCAAGGGACAAGAAAGAGAATTAAAGCTGTTTTACTAAGCCTGCGAATTTGGTCTGCAAAAATCCCAACACAAGAGGGAAGAGCTGGGGGTTCTGTGTCTCTTTGCTACCATCTAGTGACCATCTTGATTTTGACAATGTACATTTAGCACCTCAGCCTACACTACTACACCATCTGTTATGGCATTTTTGTTTTAACTAAAACAAGCACAGTCATAAAAACTAGGGATGAGTCACAGTGTCAAAAAACACTGAAATGCAATAAAATGTGGCTTTTTGGTAAAACAAACTATATCCTTTTGACACCAAATAGCTAGTAACAGAACATAAATGTTTATAACTAGCATACATAGCCAGTATAGAAGCAACCACATCTGAAACCCTTCTGTTATTTTCTTTCTTGCTACCAGCAAATGGCTCATGTTCTTCAGAAGTCTTTGTTGAGATGTTTAGTTTGGGGCAATGACTGCTGTAATTTATGCCTTTAGCTGAAAAATATGCAGAAAGTGATTGTAGATTACTTAACAAAAGCAAAAATATACTGATTCTGATTGCTGTCTATAATGCTCTATCTTAGATATCATTTACCCTCTTGTTGTTTTTACAGGAAAACCACTTCTAATGAAATATATGTAGTAATAAGGAAAACATTGGGTTTTTCAGTGGATTTTGATAAATTCCAAACTTCTAAGTCAAACTCAGTTTGTTGGTAGTAATTCAGAAAAGTCCAAATTTCAGGGATCCTTCAGAGTGGACTTTCCTGAAGTTGGATTTTTCCCAAATGATGACAAATGAGCGGTTTATATTTGTAAATACTCAAGCCATTTCCTTCTAAGCTTTTTCCATAAGGAGGTTGGCAGGATAGGATAGGGAAAGAGAAATGTGTTTTCATCTGATTGTCTGCTAACTCTGTTGGGTCTCCTCAATCTTAATATTCTATATTTATTTAAAAAAATATAGAAGGAACTTATAGGGACCATTTCTGAATTTGTATGTGTGGAGCAACAATGGATGCTCAGGGCTTCCAAAAGCAACTTGATAGTCAATGCTAGTTAGCAAGTATATCAATGCTATTTTTGCTACTGATTCACCAATTCACCACTCTGTTGTATGAAGTGCTACTGAGTTCCCTTCTTCTTGGCTGCTGATACCACAGAGGTCAGGTCAACTCTCCTTTTATTTGATGTTTGTCAGAAATTTCTAGCCAGCTCTAGATCAGTAGAGAAGAAAGAATTATTTGGAGGAAAGAGATAAAGCCAAATCCAAAACTTTAAAACTTCCCCTTACGCCAGAGGTGGACAGCTAAGGCTCTTTACAACCTGTGGACTTCAACACCCAGAACTGGCAGACTCAGGAATTCTGGAGTTGAAGTCCACAGGTCATAAAGGGGCCCTAGTAGCCTGTCCTTGCCTTACACCTTTCATTCTTTTTCTTTATGCTAAATATAAAGCTTTTGAGAATTATCACCTAGGCCAGAAGCATGCAATGCAGCATCTGTGGTCACTTAATGGTAAATGTGAGCCCCTCTGAAATTGCTTTATGCACAATCCACACATCAAAGAAAAATGCATTCTAATTTAATAAATAGCCAAAATCTTGGGAGACTGTTGGATCGTGTGAGTGTCTGGTGCTCCCAACTGCAATGCTGCAACTTTTGCAATAACACAAAGCAAAATTATTTGATGCCTGCATTGGGGATCAATGTAGTATTGTAGTATTGTAGATTTTCCCAGTAGTCCACAGATCCTAGCTGGGACTCAATGCTTATCAGCATGAAGTAAAAACACAGTCATGTATACTTCCTCAATAAAGTGTCACTAATTTATTTTATTGAGGATGGATGAAGTATACAGTAGGTGTTTAACATTCCTGCAATTTCTGATGCTGTCAACTGAGCACAAAACAATAAAGCCTTAAAATGAAGCATATTGTAGCTAAATCCTTTTGTGAATAGGGGGCAAAGATTGAATCATGGTATTGGAATTTTTTATTCTCACCTTCCCCCCCACCTTTGTATTTATTTCCACCTAACCCCTTTGTATTTTCCTATGTCAGTTTTATAATAGCATCTGCAATATCTTGTCTTTCTCAAAATGGCAAGAAACATTCTCAGCCGTTTGGTTGGAGAGAGTTCCAGAACTGAAATTAAGGAATTTAAGAATTACATACCTCCTTAGACTTTCAGATTTCCTGATGTGGGTGTTCAATACAAAACTATGTAGCCCAGGGGTGTTAAACTAGTGGCTCATGGGCAGGATGCCTCACACACAGGCCACACCTACCCCAGCTCCACAAAGGGGAAAACTGTCATGAAATGTCATGTGATGGCAACATGACATAGTAAGTTTGATACCCATGAATTAGCCTTACCAAAGATATGACCACATTCTTCAGTCACTTGAAAAAAATAATCCCCTTTTATTTCTTCTCAATTTATTATTCCCCAGCTATTTTTCCAATTTATTTAAAAGACTGCCAGTCCTTCAAGGCAGATCAGACCAGGACACCAGAGTTACAAATCCTAATATTGCTTTTATAGAATATTGAAAGCCTGAATGCATTTACCCGCTCCTTTATCTTCGTGAGAGCTAGGGAAGGTTATGTCTAAGATGCTTATTCACATTCTATTCCAAACTAAACAGGTGGTCCTTGATCTGCAACCATAATGGAGTCGAGGATTTTGTCTAATGGTCTTTTATCTGACCATTGCCCAGGGGTGGGTTTCAAATTTTAAAACAAACGGTTCTGTGGGCGTGGCTTAATGGGCATGGCTAATTGGTCATGTGACAGGGTGGACAGCCCACCCCAATCGCATGACCACCTAGCCTCGCCCACACCAGTCAGAAAATCTATCAATTTTTGCCATCCACGGCCTCTAGGGGCCGCGGACAGCGAAAACGCCATTCCCGGTGGCCGGAAGAAGCTCCGAGTCAGGCTTCTTCAGGGGCACAGGGAGGCTTTCACCTCCCCAGGCTTTACCTGGAGGCTGGGGAGGGCAAAATGCCACCCCAAGGTCCCGGGGGCTAGAAATAGCCCCGTTTTGGACTCTGGGAGGGCCGTTTTTTGCCCTCCCAGAGCCTCCGTGCATGCCCTGGGGTGGGCGGGGCCAGATGGCTTTTGCATTTGCCGGTTCTGCGAACCATCTGACCTCTTAACAACTGGTTCGTGCGAACCAGACTGAACCAGCTGGAACCCACCCTTGCCATTGCCTTAACTGAAACTTTTCCTCCTGTTCCACAAGAGGAACTGTCCACTGTCCATTACATATGGCTTGCTCATACCAACAACTATAGAAAATGATTGCAATTGCTGAGATGTAAAGACTTAATACACATAGTAAGACACAGCTGTCAAACCGCGCTGGCCATGCCCACACCCTGTTTAGCAAAGGAGAAAAAAGTCCCAATATGTCACATGACACTGCTGTGACGACGTGAGTTTGATACCCCTGTAGTAAGATATGTAATTGAGTAAGATATGCAATTCAATTGAGACGTCCCCAAAAATATCTTTAAAGAACTTGTTCCAGATTCAGGGGACAAGCCCACATTTTATTTGATATTGATATGCAACATGAACAATGAAAGAGAATTTGCTTTTTTTTACAAAAGAAAAGAGAATGTCAGAGAAATGTAGATGGCTGGAATATCGTTTTTTCATTACTGAATAAAAACTTCGCTAAGATATTTATTTGAATGCTTATTTTATCACTACATAATAATCTCACCAGTAGTCTCCACCTGGTTTGCTTTATTTATCTGGTTGGTTGGTTTGTAAATGTAACAATGCCCCAAAATTAACATCACACAAGAAAATAAGATGTCAAAAGGGAAATTTTAACTTAATTGTTTTCATTTTGGGGGGGACAGGGGATGGAATTCTGTCCTTGGGAAACTTCTGGAGAGACTCCTCCTAGAATTGTTTTTTTAAAAATCCACCCAATTTCTCTGTCCCAAAATGGCTGAAGAATTTTAAAGGGGCATTTGTTTAAATTTTTCTTTATAAAGGACAATTGCAAAATTATTTACTCTGTGATGAAAACAAGGTAAAAAGATGCTACAAAGGTATGCATTACTTTACCACAACAGTGTTCCTCTTTTATCTAGATGCCTATTTCATAAATGAAATTTTATAGAATTTCTTTATACATTTTGCATTATTCAGAATAAAATAAGGTCAGTATTTGTCAAAGATTGGAGATCATTTTATTTGCTTGATAAATAACTTTAAGAAAAAAAGAGTTTCAGTCATATAAAACACTTGGATTTTATTAAATACAATTTCTCTGAAAAATCTGTGAATATTTGTTCAGAAAATGTTGTCCAAAGGCTATCCATGAGAATACGTGGACTGATCTGTATGATTAAAATTCCCTTTTTATATGTATTGTATGGTCTAACACATGTAATGTATGTGTGATTGTGGTTGTGGTTATTATTCTCAATTTTGACCACCTTAGTAGACAGCCGTTGGTCCCAGGTTTGAAGGATGCATGTTTGGGTTTCATTCAGTCTTTGAGGCCCATCACAGTGAAATGATGGAGCTGGAAACAGAAAAGAATTATAGGTAGGCCAATGCATATACTAAGGTGTAGTTTGCTTCATCACTGGGATGATAAACTGCACAACAAAATACCCCCACAAAGTTTTGGAGACAAAGACCAAATTCCTTGAGTGATGGACCAGAGATCACACCTCAAACAACAGCTAGATCTAGTAGATTAAAATTAAAAGCATTTGTGACAATTAATATGTGTATTTCTGTCAGATATATCCTTGCCATAATAAGCATTCTATATCCTTTTAGAAGTGTACCAAAGAACTTGCATGTGAAATACAAAGATCCAGTTTGAATAGATGGGTCGGGTGGGAGGGGTGTCTTCTGAAAATGCTGTGTAACCCTAAATAGCTCAGTTTATATAAAAAGTAAAAATATACATGTGTGTGCCTAAATCTGGAGCTGTAATCCAGTTTTATTCTCAGTCTTATCAGTCACACAGTTTGTTGCTCACTCCTCAAGAAATCTCCTGATTTTCAACAGTTCAATGTTTTTAATCAATCTGTAGTCTAATCAATAGATTACAGTTTGCTTTCAGTCACCCTAGTTCTTAGATGTTCTATTCATTTTCCAATTGCCCATCTTCCAACAGTGAAGTAATATAAATTCCTTGATAAAGTACAGATTATTTTTGTTTTCTACCTCAAATTTTGCATTCTAGGGAATTATGAAAGAGTCCTGCAAACTGAAAAATATATATTAGAAACCCACACTAAAAAAAATAAAATGCAGGCAATAATTTACAAAGTACAATGAAGTGTAGGATTATCCTTAAAAATTATAATACCACCAGTAATGATCTTTGCTAATACCTGAAGTTTCCTCTAGTACCCTTTAGATTAGTTGGTTATATGCCATCTCTATACTGAGAGACAGTGCAGTTGCAAATGCTGTTTGCTATAATGTATTTTCTACTTGTCTCCAGGAACACAAGGTTTGCAATACACAATCCTCTGAGGTAGATGCACTGAGAACAACAGTCATCTAATGAGTTTCTACAGCTGAGTATAGACATAATTGTTCCTGCTCCTAATCCAACTTTATACATCACATTGGTTCTCACATATACCTAATTACTGAAATACGAAGCTCTAGACACCAGTGGTGGGAAAGACTTGCCCTCATCACTGACAAAGAAGAAGAGTCTTGTTGGCAATTGTTGGTTTAAAAAAAAAAAAGAGTGCAGAACTAGTCAATAAGCTTTTGGTATTATCCAAGAGCTTGTTAATAGGGTTGTTTGTATTTTTTTTTGCATGTCACCTTTGTGAGATTCTGAGAGGGTCTCACAACAATAAAACCTTTTGTACAGTTATCCCAATGCATTGCACATTCCCTACCGCTATTGCAAATCCCTTATTTTTCATTAGTAACATTTCTGTTCCTGGTTAAGAATGCAACTGAAGTGTGCTTAAGTTTTGTTTTTGTTTTTCACCACTCAGAGGCAATGCACTCTCCACTAATCTTCTATAACAAAAAAGTCAACCTTATGTATCAATAGCCAGGGTAGATAATGAATCATCATTCAGAATTGTTGACATAAATTCACTTTTTTGTGATTCCTAGACCCAGCAGAATTTGTCCAGCCAGAATTTGAAATTTTGGTTGGAAACAGACAAAAATTACAAGATGTATGCTATCAGTTCCTTTTTTTTCACACTTGCTATCAGTTCCTTTCAACAACCTAAAATCAAATATTCAACACATAAACATTTTTTTTAATGTAGCTATTAAAATCCAACAGACTGCTTATCACCAAACCATGGGATCTAACGCGTTTTATTATTGTTCCCTTGTTACTGTTCTTGCAGAGTTACACCAATTCACTATCTTTCTTCCATTCTTGTCCAATCTATACAGGAAAAAAAGTTGCATTGATGATAATATTTTGGCTAGTGTGTGCTAATTTATTACTATCCAGCTAGGTAAAAAGACATGCTACAAGTGCTGTGACCCTACATAAATTCAAAAGACACAATCATACACCGGATGTGAAGGGATACAGTGGATGTTCAGATAATTAACAATAAAGCACATTGTGTAAAGAGTTATGATTAGCCATGAAGTACGGCATTTTAGTTTTGATCCCTTTTTCCCCTATGTAAAATATAAGGAAAGAAGCAAAGGTACTGTGCCTTCTGTGGTTAAGTTTCCAATGGAAATATTTTGCATAGTGGCCATTGGCATGTCATGTTTGCAGAACAGTGACTGACAAGAGTTAAATTCAAAACATGTAGTCATTTTCTAATGTGTGGGACTTATTATTTTCCTTTTCCCTTTTCTGTGATTGAAGGAAAACTGTTTAGATGTTTGTTTCCAAAACGGCATCTGTCAGTAATCAAAGGGGGAAAAATTGCATAAAACAAATGCAATTGTTTAGAGCAGCATTTCCTGGATCATGTTAAATGCTTGATTTGCTCCCCATTATGTTCACCAAATAATTTTGTTTTCCACAATAATTGTAATATTTAACATGTTGCATTTAATCTTCTTTCAAGGCTATTAGTAACAGCTCACTTAGAAAAAGACTCGTGGCTCAACAATAATGGATTCACTGCCACCCACATCATAGAGAAAAATGGTAAAGTTAACTGCACCCTAATTGTTCTGGATCGAAAACACAGTTATTTAACAGCATTGGTTCTTTATTTGACTTCCAACTACTGTACATTTACAATGAAGAGAGTTCATATTCATTCTGAATTTTGTTTCCCAGCAGTCACTGTGGGTATTTTACGTGCTTTTTGTGGTTAATTTGTAGCTTCAGTGTTGGGTCCAAAGATCTGTGAGTTATGAACAATATAAAGACAATAAATAGAACAGTTATCAGTCAATATAAGATCAAATATGCTTGCATCAATCTCAGGCAGTAAACATATAGACTGTGGTTCATTTTTTTTTTATTCTGCTGCATTTTAATAAAAGATAGAAAACAACATAGGTCCAGTTATTAATACTCCAATCTCTCCTTAGTTGTAGAGAAGGACAAATATCTGATCTGACATTTTTTAAATGTTGATTGTTGTTTAGTAGGCTTACTTTAACAATTCTGTGAAGTCCTTGAAGATCAAGTAGCCTAAGAAAGAAAGAATACTTTTAATCAAACTGAACTGAACCTAGGAGGTAGTTTAATCCATCAATCAGAAGGCTCACTGTGACAATATTTATCTTTTTCTAATGTTTATTTCTTTCTTTGGCTCCGACTACAATTTTGATATTCCTTTGAAAAGGAGTTGACACACAATATACAAAGCATAATAAGATGTTAGGCACCTGTGTTAGTGATTTTAGAATATATACACACCAAACATATCTATGAATCAGTGTTATACACAAAGAAATGTGTATATGCATGCAAGCTAATTGTGTCCATCTTTGATTATATCAAAAGGAATAAGACATTTTTAAAAAGCATCAATTTCTTTGAAATAAAATAAAATGAAATTCTTTAGCCCCATAGAGCTGCAAGAGCTTGTTAGAAACTAATGGCACCTGATAATGCTATGTATTTCAATAGTTAGAAGAAAATGTGCTTTGAAGAATCTAAAGTATTTGAATTTTTAATACTTCTATAGTACTTCATACTAACAATTCTGCAATTATTCATTGTTAGGAAGTAAACATATATGCTTATTTTTACTCACAAAGTCACAGAGGTGGCATTTCCTTCCTTTTTAAACAATGAAAACAAAACATTAAGCTGCTTAAAAATAGGATAATCAATTTCCCTTTAATAAAATAATTAAGAGAAATCCTGTGTTAATAAGAGTACAGCATTGGACATTCAGTTTTTTCATATCTCTACTTCTGTATTGTATCCTCATACCATCAGTCTGTCTGTCTATAACTGATTGAGAAATGTGCAACCAAAAAGGAGAAGAAGTATGTTGATCGTTCATGTATGCAACTTTATGACAATAGCATTAAACTGTACAATTATGCACATTTCCTGCAAAGTAAACAATGTTGAACTTGTGTGACACACTTCCTAATAAACATGGAATAAAACTGAATGGCTACTAATATATATATAGGAATGCATATTACATGGTTGGCACTTTCCTTGGCATTCCAAAGATTGCATAGGAATTATGCTTTGATTTCATGCTGTTGCTAAGACTGCATTACTTCTTTTAATATTTAGGAATTGGATCATATAATTTATTAGCACAGGTAAGGCTGTTGTAGAACGTTCTACAAACCAAAGTGACAAACTTTGCCACAAATGAAATAAATATGATTTCCTTTATTGAAATCCCTTAGAAAAAAATATTTGATTTCATGGAAATTAAAATCTGTAGCATGTTACTTATTATGTGATTATATTTTAAAGTATGTATCATTTGGCATTTGGATATTCAAATCATGGAAGAAGAAGAAGAAGAAGAAGAAGAAGAAGAAGAAGAAGAAGAAGAAGA